>WAAG01048136.1:91128-115371 GCA_013390105.1 Tichodroma muraria | reverse complement strand
AATAATGCCAACAGACACATTACAGCCAGACAACTCAGCTGTCTCTAGGGGGGAAGAAGGGCAAACTTCTAAATATGAAAATTCCAGATGAATTGCATTCATATATCCCCCCTCCTCTCATAGATGAGCCTTTGAAAAAGATTTCTGATAAAAATGGCACAGAACACCAACTGAAAAAATAACCATGAATTCATATTCAGCTGCATCTTTCAGATGTCAATACAACTTCTGTGACTTCTCTTTCCTGAAATGGCTCTGGATGNTCCTGGAATTGACTTTGGGAACAAATGCTATGTCAGCTGGAAGAAAGCCAAACTTGAGTTGAAATAGCACTTTGCTATATTCAACTCTACAGATTTTTCTGACTGGAGATGGCTCCACTCAAGGACATTGCCATAATAATTGGGAACATGCTGACATCTGCATCAGAGGCTCAGTCTAGTCAGGAGTCAAAGTATGAGAAAGAGACAGTGAGATCTCACTTAAAGATCTAGAAAGCTTGCAGTCAGGACAGCATTTTGGGGAAGGTTGCCTGTTTAATTCCAGAATATCTTCCTAAGCTTGCTGAAAATACTGGAAACAGAAAGCTTATCCTTTACTCAAACACTTGTCTCAGAGCAAACCCAAGCTACCCACTTCACTTGATTAAAATGTAGTTAATTCACAGGCTTTGCTCAGGCAGTACCACAGACTATATTTGTTAGCCTGTTGCTGGCACAGGGTGATTCCTTCACCTGTTTATCAATTTTGCATAGGTCTAGTTACGGTTGAAAGATTAACTTTCAAATAGCAAAGTTCCTATATGGGAGAAAACCAGAAGGCTTAACAAATAATAGTTTGAGTCACGCTCTCTTCTTGCCATTAATTTGCAGTGTTGGGAGCAGCAGAAAGGGAAGACTCAAAACAGAGATGATGCACAGATTTGTGAGAAATTACTCATCAATCCAAATCCCAATATGCAGCAGGGCCAAGAAGAATTTAATTTCAAATGAAAAATGTCCAGTCACCAGCACATAAAATTGCTTCATAAGAAGTGGCATTTCCAGTTGCAGACTGTGTTCTGCTTAGACACATAAAATCCATTGTATTCCTCTTCCTCTTGGTATGCAGTGCACACATGAATGGGAATTGCTGCTGCAGAAGCTTGTTTGCTCTCAGGGTTGAAGGTGACCACATTCTTCCTAATTATGTAAGAAAATTCCACTGACATGGAGATAGTTGCAACAAGAACAAAAGTGTAATGCATGGGAACAACAGTGCTTTGGGACTTCAGCAGATTGCCCCACTCTGTTCAGAGGATGCTGGGACCTCTCTTTCTGATACTCAGTTCCAAATACATTAGGCACCAAACAGGCCCTGCTGCTATTTCTGCCTTGCTTCACTTCCTGTGATGGGGCTTCCTTTCAGTTTGCTTCCCTGCATCCATCAGTGATGAAGGAAAAGAAGTAACAGGATTTACTGCATGGCTGTTCTAGCTCTGCGTACAGGATCCACTAGAATACAACAGATAACTAACTGGCTTTCTGTTACTTTTCATTTTGTTTTGAAATTAGGAGTCACTTTTATTCATTCACAGGCCAGGAAGATAAGGGCTTGCTCTGCCATCACATGTGTTGGTTTAGCATGGCTTCAGGATACAGTATTTGCTGAATTTGTTTAAACTTTCTTTTGGTTACCAGGCCTTCATCCAAGATGTTCCTCAAATAGAAGAATTTCCTCTTTTCCTAATACTGGCTGCAACATAGTCTCCTGCAGCGCCCACCAAACCAAAAGCTGGTGAAACTCAAGAAGAAAGCAAGACTGCATCCAGCACATACCAAAAAAAACAGGGAGGTGGGATGGAGAAAACAGTTTTCTTCAGGAATATACCCAGGAGTTTGCAACTGTGACGGTCTAAATCTAGAATTAGATCTTTGTCTTCTAGGACAAGAGGGTAGACAATGGGAGGCTCAGAGGAAATATAATAGGACAGTACAAGAAATGGGCATCTTCATTCATGTCATTGGACTCCCTTGGATACCAAGGTAGGAGCTGCTTTGTCCTGTTCCTGACTTGGCTCACACAAACGGTCAGGCACTCTCCCTGGCCAGTGTCCAGCAACCTCCCCCGATAATCATTTTCCTCACTTGGAAGAGTTTGGCACCACATGGGTTTAAGTGCAGAGAGGGTTTGTAGGCAGCCATGCAGCTGACCCCGAAGCAATCAAAACCAGCCACAAACCTCTCCTCAGCAAAACCACATTTGCTCTTGCAATGTTACATTTTCTTTGCTGTCTCCATCAGGGACTGATTTGACCTGACGTATGACCTGCAATCCTCACCAAAACTGCTTTTTCTCTGTTCTGCATTTTTCTTTCAGGGTGACTGCTTGAGCTCACCTTTACACAGGAGTCTCCAAGGGCAGAGGGCAAAAGGGAGCTGCAGGAAGGACGGAGGAGAGAAAAGTCACACCAGCATGCGGACAGCAACACCGACTGCAGCCCACAGCAGAACAGTCTGACCTTTCTCTCACTGGAGAGGACAACTCACATGGCAGAAGGTGAAGGCTGGTGCTGTTGGACTTTACGTTAATCACTGGCTGCCAGGAGAGGGGCTGGAGTAGCCTGGCTCTGTCAGTGTGGAGCACAGAATTGCTCAAGGGTGCTGGTTTCTCCTGCCATGGGGATGTGCTGCATCAGCAGTCCCAAAAACAGGACCATGGCACAACAGACTTGGAAACTGCTGCAGTTAAAGCAAAGAAGGATGTAAAATGACAGGATGTAAAACCAGAACCCTTCTCTTCCCAGAAAACCACAGAGCAAACTCAGAAGACCTTGAACAGGAAGGTACTCAAGAATGCAGTAACAAAATTACCTCATATTGTTAAAACATCCTTCCCTCTCCCCGAAGGCTGCTGCTGTCTCACCAGCAGAGCAGGTGAGGACACTGCACTCGCCTGCACATCCCCTCAGCACTGAGGATGCATCACTGCACCATTTTAAGAGGAACACACTGCATTAGCATGTCAGGTCTCAAACAGACAGCCTTTTAGATTTAGGACAAACACAGCATTTTTGGTTTAAAATGATGGCACTTTGGGAGCTTCTCATTCACGGGTCTCCAAGAGCATGCGCCATTCCCTAAAAAGCTGAGCTGGCTACTGCTTCAGAGGCAGCTCTGTACAGGCCATACTCCCACAACGTACTTCACATTTCTCTCCCCCCACGAAACCCCCCCCTCAGTCTGGAAGAGGGCAGGCACCAGATGCTCTCAATGCAGCTCTCTGTTTCCTAATGCAACGTTTCACAGCCAAAAATAAACCAGCCCCAAACAGCTCACTGGTTTGTAGGTACTGCACATCCTATCTGTTTCATCATCTAAAGCCAAGCTCCCTGCTGCAGAAATAGTTACACCTTGAAAGTGAAAGGTTCACTGGGGTAAAGAAGTGCAAAGGAAAATTAAAGAGGGCAGGGGCTCTCGTAAGGAAAGCACTCTGGCACGTCTCCTCCCCAGCGGCTTGGCCCCCTGAGCAGAATACAAATGAAGAGCATCACTGACAGCCCAGTCCAACATCTCAGTCCCCTTCACAAGCCATCCATTCAGCTCAGGGCACAGAGACAGTGCAGGCATTGTCACAAATACACTGGGCACCAACAGACTGAGAGGGAGGCCCACAGACAAACATCACCCTATTGAGACTGAACACAGCCTTAAAAATATACTAACAGATACGGCTATTAACATGCCTGCCCAGAAAGGAATATGGGCAGAGCACTCAAAGTGCTTGTTCATTCCTCATCCTCCATTTCAAGCTATAACGTCACCCTGTAATTAGCTGAAATAACCTCTATTCTCTTCAGCTTTGCCACTGATGAGAAGCTCACAAGAAGCATGAATCGTCAGGAAAGGTTTAAAAATACACCCAAATTTAACAGCAATGACAAGAGACATAAAGCACTTGCTTTTTCTTTGTGCTTTCTTTTGTTGTTTTTTTAAATCTTGCAAGGGCTGATTAGCAAGGATGTCACCAGTTTGGTTTCGCAAGCTAGTTCATAAGAATTAAGTGGGAATAGACTCGTCCCAAGTGGGAGGAGATTTTTCCAAAGCTTCAGTTTTAAGACAAAATGACCATGCCATTGCTAGGAAATACATGGGCATTACATTCTTAAACAAAGGTACATTGTAGAACCCAGCGATGCTTAGCTTTAAAATAGATTTAAGGACAAAAGATCAAACATCAAGACAAAAGAATTAGCATAGCAGAATTTCCATAAGAAATAAAAAGTGGAGGATGTCATATATTTTTACTGACTGATCATCCTTGCAAAGAAACATGGGTGGGAACTAACAGTGGGCAAATAAAGGAGCCTGCATTTAAATAGCAGATTATTCACAAAGTTTTTTCCCCACCTCTATTACTCTGTGAACATATGATTCACTGTGCCTTTTGTGTTTTTTCCTTAATTAAACATTTCAAGCCATTCACCATATCTGACTAATGAACCCTGCATATTTCATTCCTGTTTTGTGTGCAGATGGGTTGTACACACAACTATAAGCACTGTGGCTTATGATGCCACAGTGATATCATACGATAAAATACCAAATGTAGATTCAAAAAGTAAGAAAAAAAATCAAATCTAATGCAGTTTCAGAAGCTTGTGAGAAAAATACAGTCTGAGTGCTGGGGAAGCTAAGGCTGTCAGAACCACAGGAAAATCTCCAAGAGTCATGTATGAAGATGCAAAAGAGAAACACACTGTGATAACAGAATTATTATAGGCAGGAATTGTCCTTATAAAGAGAAAATGATGGGCTGCACAGGAACAGCAAACTGTTCTCAAGCCCAGTTCACGTTCTCTAGGTGCCACATT
Source organism: Tichodroma muraria (assembly GCA_013390105.1). NCBI lineage: Eukaryota > Metazoa > Chordata > Aves > Passeriformes > Sittidae > Tichodroma > Tichodroma muraria. The sequence continues at coordinate 110,519 of WAAG01048136.1, read as the reverse complement.
TACACAGACTGTAATGAGAAACGCAGGATTAATTAAGCTTTTTATTTAAAGAAAGAGCTGATAAAACATGAAAAAGAGAGCCCCACATCTCTGGTATGCATTCCCCCTTCTTTTAGCTTTGCTTGCTCAAAAATCAAATGCAGAGAAGGTTAATTTATCGGTTGGAACATAAAACCAATTAAATAAATAAACAGCTTGTCACTCTGGCTTCAGACTGAATCTAGTGGAAAATTTTTTCCCAGGAAACCTATTCTGGGAAAGCAATAAACCACAGGGAAGGGCAAAGGCTAGAGAAAAGGCTAGAGGCATAAAAAAACCCACCTGGAGACACTGTGCTATTTCTGATGTTATTGAGGATTGTTTCGGGAAGGAGCCTGCAGGATCTGTACGCTCCAGCCCTGCTACAGGAGCAGCCCACAGTTCTCAGGTGCCTGGGCACCTCACTGCATCTCTAGCCAAGCAACCACGCTGCTGTTCCCATCCAGATATCCATGGTCTGTGCTCTTTTTCTTCAAACAGAACTTTATTTTCCTCTATTATTCCGCTCCTGATCTATAAAACTACAGAAAGGCAGTGCAAAGATACAGACCAATGAAGCTGTGTTTAGGCTTGATGGAATTAAATCACTGGTGAAGGGTTCAGTTCAAGGTGCACCATTACAACCCACCCCTGAGAGCAGGTGAGGAGCAACTCTCTTTTTCTGCCAGCCCAGACTCCAAAGCAGAGAAAATTACTGTACACAGCACAGAAAATGTTTCCTTTGGCAGCAGTTATGAAAATGCCATTCATCCTGTACACAGCCTGTATCCTCTAGTGTAATAAAGAGAGTGATTGAACAGCCTTTTAAGAAGTTTACTGGGTCACATTTCTCCTGGACTAAGGCCAATGGTCCCATTATTCCCCAGTGCTGGGTGCACATCACACAAATCCTTTACTGGTTTCAACTCTTGTTTCTTACTGATGCTGACAGTGCCTGAGAACAGAAACATGAACCCTGACATTACTTCTAGTGTAAAACATGCTCCCAGAGGTTGTCTAGGGAAAATTAATAAGCCCACATCCTTGCTTCTTAGGTGTCCAAACGGCCAAGAGAAGTGGAGCCTGTGCACTTATACTTGTGTCATCCAGCACACACCGTTCTTCACAGGCTTGCAAGAGAATGAGAAGCAAACTAAAATACAGTGTGGGGTAGGATAATGCGAGAGCTTGATTATGCAAGCCATTAAAGTTAATGGCACTAGTCATTTAAGGACAAATTATGCCAGGGACTATGGTTTTACAGAGAAGTGCAGTGACAGTAAATTGTACTTTCCAGCTAGACATTTGTGCAGCTTCCTAAGGCAGTCAGTCCTCCTCTCACCACAATCAAGGAGCTACATTTTGCAAAAAAACAAGCTGAGGGCAAGAGCCCATGCAGGAGCACTGCTGTGTCCTCTCCACAGATGAGCTCAATGCCTTGAGACAATCACCTGCTGCATTCAGGGGTCCTCCTGAAAACCAGCACAACACAGGGACATCAGCAGTTGCACAATCACTGTCTGAGGCTCTCTAGGTCAATAGGAATTGCTAGTAAGCAATTAATCTTTTGCAAAATGAAGCAATTTCTTACAAAAGAAGGAAAACCAGAACAACTAATTTTTTCCTTTTCCTTAGTTGTACAGTTGGATTTCTCACCTGTTTAACCTATAGGTCTTTTAGGTAAGTTCTTTTCTGCTTTTATTTTAATGATTCAAACATTATTTTAAGAATAATTTAATATTTTAGTGCTTCGGGTGCTAGTACTTAAGCAAATCTCATCAAGGCCCACATTTCAACAAGCATTTTGATAAACTGAGGGTAACACAGCTCTGGAGAATGGCCTGTGCACACTGGGAATCAGCAGCGGTCAGACATCCAGAGGAGGGTGGGAGCAAAGAAATGACCACAAAACGCAGCCTCTGATTCACCCACAGAAAACCAGCCTTCCCCTGCACAGCATCCCAGCTGGCCCACTCTGGGCATGATGGGCAGAGAAAAAATTGCAACACAGCTCCTTCAGGAGCTCTTTGAGGCACGCTTGCTTTAGTGACTCTGCAAGGCAGAGTGGCTTCCCCAGTCCAGGTCTGAACACACAAGACCTCAGCTGGGCCACAGAGCTGTCCCTGCAAAAGCAGAAGACACCCATGGAAGGTAAAGGTTCTACAGGACACAAAATAAATAGGCAGAGAGGGACATTTGCAAAGCCTGGCAAAGAGTTTCACTCCTCACTCCCATTGCACTAATGGGCACAAGAACAAGGAGGTATTCTTTATGCTGCCCAGATCTGGATAATTCTGCCCAGAAGGTCCATCTGTGGCGATTTTAAATCATTTCAGATGGAAAAGCAAAGACAGGAAAGTAAGAGCGAAAATAGCAGAAAAAGAAAAGAGGGAAAGAGCCTTTGAATCTCTCCTATTAATAATGTTAAGAAGTCCAAATGGCTTCATTTCAGACCCAAGACCTAATTTACTGTGTAGTAATAGCACTGTCACTGTACTTATCACAAAGAGCCATTTTGTCCCAGTGAAACATGCCCTTGGGAGGCATTACTGAAAAGCCTGCAGGACAGCAGGCTCACTTTCTTGTCTGGAGGAAACTTTCAGCCTGTGAGCCTGTGACTGAGGTAGCTAAGCACAAACTTAGCAAAATTATGTGCCCTCTTTTGCTGATGCTCTTGCAGGAGCTGTAAATCAGCAGTGCACACTCTTAACTAACACCTCAGCTAATGCCAGAGAGGCAAACAAGCAGGATTTTGCTTTTGCAAGAGGCCACGAGCTGCTGAGAGCAGCAAAGCAAGAGCATTCTGAGAGTGATGATGGCATCTTTGGAGGGCAGTGAGGTGCCCAGCTCCCACTGTGATGGCCAGTGGAAGGGGAGGCTCTCCTCAGCATCCTTCTGCAAAAGCCTCTTGGCTTGTACAGGTTCAGAAGCAAAAAGCCTCCTTTCTGGTCTGCTGCACGAGCAAGGAGTAACTTTGAGCCAGAGATCCCTCTTGAAAGCACCCCAGAGCTGGGAGAGCTCGACTCCAATCAGACATCCTCCCAAAGAGATTAAAAACCAGACATTTGTCCAGGCAAGAGGCAGCATAACAGATGCTTCACGGATTTTCTCATTGCTCGGAGTGACATTTTTGAGCATCCCATAAGCTTTCCCTGCTGGGATCTCCACTGAAAACTTGGCTGTGAAGAGGCTGCAGCTGTGTGGGACTGCACTGATGCCCCGCAAAACACCCAACTCCAGGGCAAGGGAGCAAAGACCAGAAGGAAATGTAGACTCTGCACTACAGGCACTTGTGATGTGCCATTTGTCTGCTCCACACTGCAGCAGTTGGGCTCTGCGGTGCTCCCAAAGACCCACCAAACCCTGCCAATCCTCTCCTGCTTGTCCACTGGTACAACCCAACAGTGTTTCTGCAGTGCCATCAGCAGCTGCTCCCAGAAGGAAATCCAAGCCAATTTTGACATGTCTCCCACAAAAGAGGTAATTTTAACCACACTGGGCATGCTACAGGCAACATTTATATTTGCACAGGTTTAAACGAGCAGAGTGCAGTTTCCAGTACATGCAGATCAAGCTGTGGTAAAAAATTGAAGCTTGTGACACTTGTAGGAAGGAAGGCTGAACTGATAAGTGGTGACTCAGACAAGCTGGCACTGAGGAGCAAGATGACAGAGCATTTAATTAACAAATTAACTTTCTACTCTCTTAAATAATCATTACAGTCTTACAAACATCCAAGAATACAGTATTCAATTTCTACCTACAAGGCTGCCCCTGACATTTTTCCAAGCCTTACTTCCCAGTTTCCATTAAAAACAAGTTTACCTACTGCATCATCAGACGTTTTGCTGACAACAACATTCTGCTCTGAGCACTTCTTTGTAGCTGCAGGACGTATTAGCCAATTCCTCTGAGTCACTTCTAGCAGAGTCTCACTCTATCAGCAGCACCGATTTGTGTGTCTGTTTGCTTGGCTGCCCTCCAACCACACCAGCTTTTCTGACTAAATCTCCTGGTCTCTCTCTGAGCAAATAGGAGTCAGGAGGCTTGCAGAAAGTCTTCTTCCTGAGGGAGGGGAACTCAGCAAAAAAAATTCTGGAGACCTTTTTCTGAACTGATTTGGAAGAAGGAAAGAAAAATGGACAGGAAAAAGAACTATGTATGTCCCCATAAGAGTTTTGAAACCTTTGTCCCTTTATGAAAATCTCAACCTCCCAAATTTGGTTGGTGTGTAGAGTTAACCAGAGCTGTTACCAACTGCTGTAGCACGATGCCAGAAAACACACAACTAAAAGAAGTGGCTAAAGCTGCAAAAAGACATTTTATGTGCTACCCTGATCCCCTAAGACACTGGATCAAAAAACCAGCCCAGACAACTTGGACTCCTGTTGTGCTTTTTGGTCACTGTCTTTTCTGCACTCCTGTACCCAGCCCTTGCTTCCCATGCTGGAGAAAAGATTTACCACTAGCAAATGTAAAGGGCTTTTGGAAGAGATTTGGCTCCTGTTTCCCAAGATAAGCCATTTGCAAGGTCAGGCAGGCCCAAGCACCCCTTTTCTCTTTGAGCATCTGCTCTCCCACCAGCCAGTCCTCGAACACAATGGCCCAAACTTCTCCAGCAGCCACCATTTGGGTAAAATAATGTGTCAAGGTTTAACAAACAGATGGGAACACCAGCTCCAAACACCATGCAGACCCTGCAGAAGCAAGTCACTACTACTTACACAGGGACTGGTAATAGACATTTAATTGTAATTAAAAGTTTGCTGAAGGAAAGGCAGCAGTAGCAGAGCCAGGACACAAAGGAAAGAGATGCTTTCCCTCCTTCCTGGGACAGGGAACAAAAAGCAGAGATCTCCAGTGATTCAAAAGAGCAAACAGCGGCCAGTCCAAGTACCTCGGGGAGCCCTTCTGTGATGGGGAAAAGGTGTCTCGGCCAGGAAAAGCAGCCTTAGAAGGAGTGACTTCCCAGCAGCCAGTGCTAATTCCGAAAGCCCTGATGGACACACAGTAGGGAAAATAGGAAGCAGTCCCGTCTCTCCCGCGTTTTCCCCAGGCACTCTTTCCATCCTCCGCGTCTCAGCGCCCTGCGAACGCTCCCTCCCCGGAGCTACGGGCTCGCTTACCGCATTACCACCAGCAGGAGTATCTGGGTTGTTTATTGTCCCTCTCAGGGGGGGCGATCCCGTATTAGAAAGATTAAGGTCAGCCTGCGAGCGTGTGACAGGATAATCTGCTGCGGGCGCTGCGGCGGAGGCACGGCCCGGGACGGAGCCCGGCAGTCCCGCGCCACGAACAACGCGCCCGATCTCCAGCCGCCCGGAGCCCTGCGCCGGCGAGCTCGACACGCCCACGGCGGCTGCGCGACCTCCGCCGGGTGAACGATTTCGGTCAAAATGTACCAGCGTCGCTTTGGCATCCCCTCCGTCTCGCCGGCGCCCCGCAATACGCTCTCCTGTACCTTCTGAATAGCTTGTAAGCCAAGATACTTTTTAAAATGTTAAACAAATTACACGGGAGAAGTGATGAATGATTCCAGTGAAGTGTGTCGGGGAGGGGTGGGGTGGAATCTTTGTTTTCTGAGAACAGCAGCTGTTATTTGCGTCCCAAAGGAACAAGCAACCCTTCTGCACATTTTGGGAAAGCAGAATCGCGACTTTTAGATAATACCACTGACCTCATGAAACTAAAGGAAATTTAATTTCATGCTGAATAAAGTAGCTAAACACAGACCATATTTTAAAGCACAGCAGCACCCACAGAAAAAAAAAAAAAACAAACACAAAATCCCCCAAACTAAAGACTTACTTCTTGTCCAGAATATCACTTTACTGCTGACTCAGGGCAGAAACATCAAGCTATTCTTAACCAGCCTGGTCACAGTCATTTTCTTCAACAGCAAAGCAAAATTTAAGTTTCTGGATGCTCAGCAACTGCAGCTCACAGCACTTCTAGTATTTTGCAAGCAAAGCCACAGGATTCCCCTTGCACAGTGTCCTGACAAGAGGCCTGACAGTGCAAGAACTGCCTGACATGCAGACCAGGCATGCTGTAGGCAGCCAACACAGTGTCCAGGTATCCACAGTGTGAATCCCCTCTGTGCTTGTGGTTGCCTTATTTCCTTGGTAAATGATGGTCCCCACCCTACTTAGGTCAACATCTCCATCATCCCTTCCTCCACCGTCTCCACTCGCAGGGGACACCCCAGCCCGAAGCTCTCGTGCCCTAAGGGGATGCAGCGCTGATTTTCAGCAACCATTCTCTCCCTCCCGCTCTTGTTTCACGGGTGAGCAGCAGCTTTGAGTGCTTGTCTTCCCTTCAGACACTTAATTGCTTGATGTATTGAGAAACTATCTCTTAAAATTATTACGTAGCTCTGTATCGCTACATCTCCATCTCGCAGCATCAAAACCCGTCATGCACAATCAAGCCAAAGGAATCTTCATTTGTGGCATCACAAGGAAAGAAGTAAGAACCCTATAAATTAAGAAAACTGCTCATATTGCAGTGAGTTCAGAATGGTTGATACTTTTTGTCTCAGCCTTTCTTCTTTGGAGCTAAACCCACTTTTTCCAGACCTGCCTGCTACCAATTTTCTACTAGTACCTCAAGTGAGGAAATCACTCTGCTCTTTCTCAAAAGCCCAGCTTCATCACAAGTTATGTACCTAACAGCGAGGAAAAAGAAAATAACCCTTAGTGTGGTCTCAAAATCAGTGCACATGCAGTTAATATTTAAGTAAGAAAACCTCATTACGTAAATCTTTGTGTCTAGAAATCCAACCTGTTGTGATTCTCCTTCTCCAGTCCCCCTCCCTACCTCCCCTCTAAGCTAGCAAAGCCAGCTAGAATGATCAGAATGATGGTGCACAACAGTTGGTGTTTGGGGCACAAAATAGACCCTCCATTTCCAGACCACTCCCGTTCCTGAGGGCTGTGATAAGATCCTGAGTATGTCAGGTATCTGCTTAGCACCAATCTCAAGGTCAAATTTTCTTTTAAGATCCACTTCCCGCAGAAAACGATGAGTTCGCTCCACCAAAGGTAACTCGAAATCCAATCATCTTCACTACACGGAGAAATACAGGGGTGTCAAGTGAGAAAAAGGAATGGAGCCCCCTTGGAGAGAATCACAGTGACCGCTGAAATATTAATGAAGCTCTTTATTTGAGAGAGTCTAAAAAGGACTTTGAATAATGCATTGCAAGCAACGGTACATCAGCACTGGCTTTTTTATCCGAGAGGCAGCTGGCATTTTAAAAATAGACAACTTTCAACTTGATGGGGGTAGCTCACCAGCAGAGGAAATTATCCAGAAATGCACCATCATTTAAGAGAACAAAGCAGACAAACAAGCAGAGCACAAAGAAAGTTCATTAGTACAAATGCTCTGAAGCAGTCCTCTTCTCTCAGCACAGACTTGCCCACCATAAGCTCAACTTCACTACTGTTGGGTGCCTCAACATATTCTGTCCCTTAATGTCATCAGAAAAGTCTCTTTAAGCTACTCCACAACAGGCACGGTCTGGCAAAGATCTAATGATTTGTACTTGTAAACAAAAGAGATGTTCTGTCCCATCCAGGCTGCTCAAGAATTCCTGAAACTTATATTTAAAAATAGGATTATTAGTGATACTGGATTTTTCATTCAATAGAAGAAAAGGAAGTGGGAGAAAATAGAATTTTGACAAGAAAGGAAAGTAAGACCCTCGAAGCTTGCTCTCCTGCACAGCTGACTGGACATGTGCAGCCCCTTGGCTTTGGGATTGCACAGAAGGCCCCAGTCCCACCGCACAAAAACCTTCAGCACATGGAACAGACACATGGGGTGCAACCAGTGAAGTGCTTGGCTCTTTGGGGGGTTCAGTGTTCACACTCATTAACAGCAACGTGACTGAGGGACAAACATGGTGCTGTAGCTGGCTTTGTGACAAGTCCCCAGAAGGTGACGTAAGTTCTTCCAGACAGAGATGTTTCCTAAGTATCCTTGATATGCACTCCCTTTTTCCTGCACAAAAAGCTTTAAGATAGAGTCACACATGCACATCCAAAGGTGTGGGGCCAGATTCAAGGCACAGGTGCCCTTGTAGTGACAATGTTCATGGCCAATGCCATTGGCACCGTGGATTTGTTGGTGAAAACACTGTGAATCCTGATGCCACCAAGAGGGAAAACATGACAAAGCTCTTTGGGAAAAGGATGTGTAGGAGTTTTGCATCCACACAGCCAGGAATTTCCCTCCCTGCCCTCAGTGCCACGCTGCCTCCCCTCCCAGCAGCCCTTCTGGTTCTGCTGCAGAGACTAACCCGCAGATAAAGGGGTTTTATGCCATGATGCAAGTTGAAAAGAAGCACAGGGATGTCTTCCCCTACCCATTTTCCAGGGTTCTTCTATCCCAACACAAGCCCTGAGATGCACCGATCTCAAACTATCCTGCTCCCACACCATTTCCCCCTTTGCCTCCCCCCACCAAGGAGTGGGGTCAGTGGGGCAGCAGCTCCTCACCCTGAGGCACAGGGAGCCAAAGGGGGAGCAGAGAGGGGCATGAATAGGCCCCACAGTAAAGCACCAAGCCCAGAGATACAGAAGTGAAATGTCCCAGAAAGCAAGTGAACAGGCCACAAAACAGAAAGCCCTGCCAGCCTTATCTCCTCTCTCACCTTCCTGATTTACTCTGCCTAGCCACTTACTTACTTTACTGGCCAACTATTGACTGGTTGGTTGCCTCAATTACCTGTTTCCCTTTGCCCTTCTCCATTAACTTCTGCCTTCCTTCTCCATACATCCCTCTTCTCTTTCTGTTAGCCCAACCTTTCTTCTTTGGCATTTTTGCCTGCACAACAAAATTTAGTTTGTTGCTGCACAACAACCAAACTTGTTGGTATATCCACATTTCACACTGCTAGAAACAGGCAGCCATCAGCACCAACACCCACACTCACTCCTGTGAAGCTGCCTGAAGGAAGAAAAGCCCAAAGGGAAGACAGGAGGAATTCCTACCCCAAAGGCATTACATGCAATTACAGCCTTAGGAAAAATCTGAAAGTGGCATTAGGGGTTGAGGGGCAGGGATCCCCGATGCAGCCTTGCTCCCAGCCTGCACTGGGGGTAAGCAAAGGGCTGCTGCCCCACCAGAGCCACCTGGCACCCCCAGACCAGCAGCATTCACTGCCTGCTGCTGGAGGATAACACAGGAGCACACGAGGCAGCCCTGGGCTCCACTTGTTTGTTCTCAAAATCAGAGTGAGCGACACCACAGGCAGCCTGCCCACACCACCACCTCTGGGAATAGCTGGGTGGTGCTGCCAATAATCACACAGCGAGTGGGAGTTCATCTGTGTACAGGGAGACCGTGCTGTCCGGGGGGTTAGCTGTGAATGAGGGACAGGAGAGGCACCAGCGTACACAGAGATGTCAGGAGTGCAGCCCAGTTTGCACTCCTGACACCTCTGTGTGTGCCGGTGCCTCACCTGATGCCATCCCCCCTGAGTCAGCAAGGTATATGCTCTTGCACCTCACTTCACACTTTTATTTTCCATTTTTTCACCTCTCCTCACTCCTTCCCCTCACTTTCTTAAGTGCAATGCAGCCTTTTCTTCCTTTTTTTTTTTTTTTTTCCCTTTCTGCACGCTACTGAATGTAGGAAAAAATCAAACCAACACTCCTGAAGGGCAGAGCAGGAGGGTGTCAGGGTGTGCAATGCTGCCCAGGGCACAGGTGCTGAGGAGGGCAGGGCAGCTGGCCACACCGAGCACACACAATAAATAACTGCAGCCTCACTGCATTACAAATCACAGATACAGCTGGCACAGGATGGATTTAGTGTGGTTGTACCCCGAAGCTGGACCCCCTGCCACTGCAGTGCAGCTGCCCCCTCTCTTGTTTCAGCAATTCCCAAGAGGCAGATCCCTCCCAAAACGCTGAACAAGAACAAAAGAACAGGGAAAACAGCCTGAAAGTGAGGGCTTGGATCCCCAGACTGAACCACAGCCTGAAAGTCCCAGCATCTGGACTTCTGACAAGCTGGGCAGAGTTTCAAATAGAGGGAGCCCTCAAAGGGGAAGGCAAGTTTTTCTAAACCAACCCTAAACCATGTGGTAAACCTTTAAACTGGGGGAGAGAGGGGATGAGTAACAAAAAGAGAGAGATGATTTCATCAGTTTTTAAAAAAATGGAAAAGGGGAAGTGCAAGAGCACACAGTGGTTAGGATGAGGCATTCCCTGTGGAGCAGGTCATAAAATCAGAGGGAACCTGCTGGTTAGCCAAAAAGAAGTACTAAAAATGGGAGAACTGTTTCTGCTAGAAGTATCAGAAGCAGAGTGAACTCTGAACTTTGGGATTACATCCAGGATGTTCAATATTATTCCTGTTGTTAGTATTTAAGTTAGATATACACACAAATACCATTTTATCATTGAGTGTTTCAAGACAAACTGTTCATCCCTTGTCTTCTACTCCTAAAGCTGGGAGCCTCAAAAGTGCAACCCAGGTGTTCTGTAGAAACACTGGCAGGTATGTCAGAAGCAAAGGCATATAAAAATTCAGTAGAGTGATATTTGTGAGGGAACTATGTCCCTTCATAAAGAGAGATTCAAACCAAACAATGCTGGAGTTTTTCTTCATTCAAATACCTACATCATCAGATAAAATTACCTAAATTCTTCCAGCTTTTCTATATGAATCATCTTCCACATATTGTTTGCTGTAACAGAAAACATAGTAAAATCTTCTCTTTCTACAGGCCTCCTCACCTTCTCTGACCAATTTGAAATATGCAATATGAAAATCCACATCTTCCTACAACAGGAACCAAGTACAAACACTTACATTTTACAGTAATTCTGTGGTTTTCTTGCCAGTTTCAAAGTCAGGTAAAAAATTCATGGTTCATTGTAAGTGAGCCAGAGACAAAGCCAGCAATGGATAGTGTTATGACAAGGATATTCTCCTTCCTAAGGAGGTAATGAACTGCCTTTTCCTCTAGCAGTGCCTGCCAAACCCATACAAAAGGAACCTGCCAATTTCTATCTGTCTGCAAGACTGCTTTATGAGGTCAAAGTGTTCCGATAAAGATCTTTTTTCTGTAGACTTGCGATATACATGCAGATCTTTGAAAAGGAGAGACAGGTTCCACATTCAAAATCTGGTGTGAAGTTTTGGGAGGAAGGTGGCAGTTACCTTTGGAATCTGTGTAAATTCTACAGCCCTTACATCGTTTCTCAGGTAACTTGTCATGTCCATCAAGAAGAAATTTTATATATAGCAGACTATGTATGAGCAGCAGCCAAACCACTCTATGGAATAATAGGGGGAGCAACTTCCTCACCATCCAGCTCCTGATCTCCCCACTGGAACAAGGGGGGAAAGAGCAGGTTCCTCCTGCTATAGAGAGATCTGACCTGGACCAAAGCCATCTGTTAGTGGTTTTCCACCCCTTCCTTTCTCATCAAGCCACTAACAAATTAATGAGCTATTTCTCAAGAGCAGAGCTGAAGGGAGGGAAGTGCAAGGGAGAGTTATCATTAAATACTTTGATCCCTTCAGCACCTTAGGTACAAAAGCAGGTGCTCCCTCCTTTGCTGTTCTCCAGAAGGAATGCCATGGGACTCCATTCCAGAGCCAATAAGGAACAGGAGAACCAGAGAATACCCAGCTGCCACCTCCATCAAGGGTAAATGCATTTGACCGTTCTGCGCCGCCATGTATTCCATATTTCCTGGAGAAAGTGGGGATAAACTTACCTTTCCTTCCCTTGAATGACCAGCAATGTGTTTCTAGTCCTGTCTCCACACACAAGGTTGTTGATGAAAAAGCTTTTAAGTGAATGCAAAATCTGGCTTTACCCTAGACCCAAGAAAGTTTGTGTACATGGGCCAGGGGAAGAGGAGGAATTTTCACCACCTTACTTGGTTTCCTCTTCTCTCCAGGGCATTTTAGAGGCATTCCTCATGGATTTTTTCTTGACACATTGCCAACATTTTCTACTTATGCTCAAAAGACACACATCAAGACAGCAGGAACCATGGCCAACACAGTGATGTAGCACTAGGAAAGTGCACAATTCATAAAGCAAGAGACAAAGAGATTTGCGAGACAAATCCTTCCAGGCCAGGATGACAAGAGGGGTCTTCCCCTTGCTCAGCTGCCCAAGGATAATGGCATATCCTGACAGGATTGCCTTAGGTTATCTTCCTAAGATTTTCCACATCATTCTCTTGGGAGTTGTAATGTGTTTTATCTACTACAGGTTATTATCCTGCTGGTGAAAAGAGAAGTCAGAGGGTGGTGAGGCACTGGAAGAGTTTGCCCAGAGAAACTGTGGCTGCCCCAGACCTGGAAGAGTTCAAGGCCAGGCTAGGTGGAGGTTTTGAGCAACCTGGTTAGCAGGTAGCATACCTGCCCTGGGCAGGGGATGGGAAACAGAGGATCTTTCAGGTTCCTTCCAACCCAATCCATTCTGTGATTCTATGATTGCATTATCCCAGGACTGACACAAGCTCTAGCTGCCTTATACAAAGCAAGGACTGCTTAGCCTCTGTCCAGGCAGGGGAAGGAAAAGGATTTAAATGTCAGAACCAAATGAAATGGTATCCAATAAACTGAAAGCTTCTAGGACAGCAACAACACCAAAGAGCAAAAAAAAAGTAAACAAACCACAAAGTAATGAATTTCCCATGACTGGTTGATAATGAATTTTTCAGTAAGAAGAATTTCTCACATTTTAATTCATGTTGTGTCTCAGCGTCAAGAGAGGACAGGTAACAATATATAGTCTAAGAGTGCTCTGGAAGGCCTGATGTGACAAATCTTAATGGCATGGCCATGTCTAGGATCTCTTGGCTTTTCCTGCTGGCACCTGGACAAACATCCAACATAATACAGTACACAAAGCAAAGGTGGCTGTGGCTGTGCCTTGGCCACCTTAGTGGAGTCGAAGTTTGGCCTCCAGAGACTGTGTTTAAGATCACAGCTTTCTTCATTCATGCTTTTTCCCTGCCCTCCTGGAGATGTGCCCACTGCTACAGATGAAGACCAGGTCGAAGCATAGGGGATGCCGCCAGCCCAGTGTTAGTAAAAAACTTTCCCAGAACCAGAGCTCTGCAAGGCAGCCACTTTCTGACACATCCCACTCTCCTCTTTTTGCCTATCACGGTACCCAACCCAAGTATTTCAGTGCCAGAGCAAGCTAGAGGAAGAAATACTGGTCAAACCATCTTTGATTAATTCTGGTTTTCTTTCATCAGTTTTGCATTAGTTACTCCATTTTCAGGCCATCCTGTGGTAGAGCACACATGGAAACGAGATTGGACCTGGCTGCTCTCTTCTGTGTATTTTCTCACACAGTACTTTTGATTACAAAGGATAAGCAGAAAAAGAAAAAAAAACCAACCAAACAAAAACTAGCAAGCACAGTGATTTTTATCCAAGAAGAATTTCAATATTATTGGTCTAGCCCAACATGAACTTGACTTTCGCATATGCCAAGACTTGGAATAGAGAATACCAAAAATCAGATCTCCGCAATTCCAGTGCCAGCTGTGCTTCCTCCTGGGAAGGATTCATGATGCAATCCAAAACACATATGTAGATAACACTGGCTCCTACCCTGTGATCCTTCCCGTCCTCACTAGCATGGGCCATCTGTTACTGCTTAGCAGGCAGCCCCACTAGACACTTGATTGGTACGACTCGCATGAAAAGTATGAAATAAACTGCCAGGAAAAATGGCATTAAGAAGCCTTTCCTAAGCAATTACCATTTGAAAAGTGTAATTTAAACTGCACCACACAAGGTGATAAAAGAAAACAAAGCATGAACTAAGCCACAGAGCAATCTCTGTCCCTACATGATACCCACTCAGGGGGAAGGAGAAGAGGGAAACAGAAATCATGCTGTGGCTAACCTGAAAATCCACTCTGCCTAAAAGCAGCATGGTCCAGGAATGCCTGAGAAATTAATTACGTTCTGCTGAGTCCCTGCTGAGCCCTTTGCCCTCTTGTTCACCAAGCCATAGGAGAGGATAGGAACAAAACAGTGACTGCTCTAAGCCATTCTGCTCTGCCCTCAGCCTGACCAGCTGGGCAATACCATTACAAGGGATTTTAGAATAGAACTGCACAGGGCCATCAGAAGAAAACCAGCTTGTCATTCACCCACTCAGATTCAAGATGCACGCTAGGATGAATGATCACATCTTTCCATGAGCTGTCACCGCCTACACCCACCAAACACCAAAATACACCTTAACCCAGGCTAGTGAAAAGCCTTAATTTAACTCTGGCACAAAACCAAGAGGAGCCAGCATTAATTTCTTCCAGAAGGGTCTCACTGGGGTGCGGGAGAAAGCACAGGCTACAGAATAGACTCTCACCATAAGCAAATTCCCTTTTACTTGAAGAAACCCCAAATTAAAAGTTTCCTCCAAGCAGTAAGTTATCTGATATCCTTTTCCTTATAACATGTTCTAGCCTTAAGTGACAGCTTGGGAAGCCCCCACTGTCCTTCCCAGCATAGCCTCTGCTCCAGTAGGTGCTAGCACTCTCTTTGTGTGCTAAAGTGGAGATCTGAGAGCTGCATCCCCATACACAGTGTTCTTTTTAGCTGCCTGATTACAATTTATCAAATAAAACTGCTAATAACTCTTTGCAGCTGTCATAATATTCACTGAGTAAACTAGAGAGAAACCCTTCTTGAGCTAAGAAGTCAGTCCAGTTCCTAGAAGCACTTGACAGTCCCACTCATGAAACCTGGCAGAATCCACAGATGACAAAATTCTGCATACTGGTCTTTAACCAGAACTCCACATTAGCAAAATCTTCCTCTGTGTCTTCATGTCTGCAGCAGGGTAAGAATAAGCAAACCACCTTGTTCTGGAGGTCACCACTTAAACCTGATCCTGCTTGCCACACTTGGAACATACCAGGGAGATAACAGATCGCTGGCACTCAGCACAAAGAGGATGAGGACATTTCTAAGCAGTCTTAACACCAAATCTCCTCTCCATGGGGAAGCGTGTCAACATGCTTGTGCCCCAGTCAAATGATCTTCCAAAATAGAGGTGGATATCCATCTACAGAAATGTGCAGCTCTTTCCCTGAAGAATAACTATCTCCCCTATGCCCTGCATGACAGGATTTTTTTCTTACCCCCACAAAAGGTGCTGCCTGATCTGTGAAGTCAGGAAAGTTGCATGGATCATTCCCAGCTGTGGAAGCCCATTCACCTTGGGGCTTGCTCTCGTGCACCAGCAGCTCCTCTCCCTCTCCCAAGACATTGGGCAGCCCAAAATGTTTTTTCAGAGCATTGTCTATGCAGCTTCAGAATAAAGAAGCATCATGGTGTATCAGTTTCATAGCTGAGACACAACCAGCTGCTCCTTCATAATCTCTCTTCACAAGCACTATTCATTAGATTTCTCAGAAGCATTCCCGCACTCTACAAGCAACATCAGGTAACCCTAATTTTTATTTCAGCTTGCTACTCCCGCAATTGAAGTAAGATGTCAAAGTGAATGCTACAACATAATAATTATTATAGTCAGGGACTTAAAATGACTAACTCACAGCTGTGTCACATCTTAGACATATTGCCTGACTTGCATCAGTGGCTCTGTCTTATCAAATGGACATGCCAGCTACTATTCTTTAAGGACTACCACTGGTAAAAAAATCCAAAGGTTTAGTGTTGCCATAAGTAACTGCACAATGTTTCTTAAGAACAGAGAAAATATAACATACAGCTATCAATGTTGTAAAAAAATCCCATCTTATCAAAATACAGGGTGCAGCCAGGGTCTGTATTTTCTGAATTTAATCCAAACAACATGCACTCTGCCATGCCCTCTGATGCCATCCATAACACTCAGCATTTATTCATCCACCAGCTGACTTGTGTGGTCTCACACTAATCTTATCAACACAGAGATAAGTCTTTTGCTCTTGTATTCTTTCAGTTCAGGCTTTGTTTTCATAGAAGCTGCAAAATTTTAAACACAATTTTACCTCTTTTAGGGTCCATCTAAGCTTCAGTGGGACCACCACACCAGAGGATCACGTATCTTCTTGTAAAATGATGTTGTGCTGCAAGATCACGGGGTAACCAAAGCAAGTCTAGCGACCAGAGGCAGAATTTAGCTTGACAAAAGAAGGGGAAGATAGTTTATCCTGTTGAGCTATCCAGCACACGAATGAATGATAAACTCTCCCAACCACATATCTATGGGAATTCTGTGGAATCCAAGCCGGAGTAACTGTCTGTTTCACTGAACATGAATATTAAGCAGAGGTGAGTTTCAAAAACCATTGCCTGACTGTATAACACAGTTCGGTCATGTTTGTTTCCCACTGAATTTAAGCATAGCAAGATGATGTTGTAAGACATTTTACACCTTTCATATGGACCAAGCTGAGTCCACCCACATGTGCCCATCAACCAGAGCTGATGTAATTCTTCTTGAAATGTCTTTATATTTCATATTCTTTTGCTTACCAGTATTGCACTCACATAAGATGTAGAGCAAATATGTTTTCAAAAGAGAAATTTTAGTGCCACACAGACTTGGGCTTGGAGCTCAACTGATAAGCTGGTTAATGGTAGTAGAAGAAAAACTGGGTAATTGTCTGCTCCTTACTGATGAGGTAGCTCTTATTCTTATATCATTAACAACTTGATTGATTGCCTAAGAGCTATGACCTATCATGAAATTCTTTCCTATATCCTTCAGATTTAGAGGTCTGCAATCTTAAATATCTTTCATATTCAATAGTGCTGGAAAAAATAGGAATTAATTTTGGTCTAACACCTGGTATGACACTGGAAATTAAGTGAAATTAAGAGAAGAAATCAACTAAGTGGTTGTGGTCCAGTTATATTCTTTATCATTTGGGGATTGCATTGCTCTAGGAAACAACCAAGCTCCTTGCTTTAATACTGCATATTCTTCATGGCACAGGAATTAATCCTGTCTGGTTCCCCAGCAATCTGAGGTCAGTGAGCAGGAGGGGAAAGGGAACACATTAAATCTGATACTTCTGTTAAAAAATAGCTATGGTGCAGCATGCTCAGGTTTCTGTACAACAGGGACCAGGTTTGTTTTGTGTTAAAGAGTATTACATGCATATCATGCCAGCTCACAGAAACTGAGGCAACTTTTCCATAACATTCTGATCAATTCCATGAGCTGAAAATTCTCTCTACCCTAGACATACCTATTTTGAGTTCAACTATCTTGCCACAAAGCAACTAGCTGTTGCATACAAAACACGAAAGTCCTGGGAGTGGTAGGTTTTATTTTTGTTTCTGGTTTCAGTTGAAAATAACACAAGTGCTGGATGAAATGCTGTTTATTACCACACTGGCTGGTCCAGCACGTCTCCTGCAGTTTGTAATTTCACTGGCTGGTGAGCACAGGGGGAGAGCCCACCCCACACCTGCCTGGCAGTGCTCTCCTGCTGGCCAGGAGGTTGCTGGCTGTCCCCTGGCTGTGGCAGGGACCACCTTGGATGGGACAAGGACCAATGGCCCCATCTTGCACGTCTCTCTGGTGAGAATGCCAGTAAACACAGCTGAGGGCAGGGGAGGTCAGTGCTGAGCAGGGCACAGAGGGCACTGAGCTGCCCTTTCCATGCTGGGAGGATGCCCAGTGAAAGCATCGCTTGGGAGCTGGAGACCAATAAAGAAAGGTTCAAAAAGGAGTATTTTTTTCCATAAGGAACATTTATCTACAGGGCCATGGGCAAAAACAGCAGTTGCCCCATCCTGCCAGTGAGAGTTTTGCACGAGTGCTCTGAAAGCTGCACAGACATCCTGCACATACTCAGTAAATGAAGCAAGGTGCTGCTGCCTCCTAGAAAGGCTGTTAGGTGTCCCCAGTCCTACCTGCCCTAACAGAAATAAACCTCTAAGGTCATCTCCGTGAACTACATTTTTTTTCTTTTTAAATGGTGTGACCTTCTGTTGGAAAATCCTGATTCTGTGCCTTTGCATCAGCTCCTGTTTTGTGAGAACAGGAAGCAAGGAATATACCGAGGGTTGGCTTGTATGTTCCAGGAAATAATAGGGAAACATTCCTGATGAGCTCTTCAACATCTTGAGGTCCTGGTTCTTTCTTCAGGAGGTTTTAGATCACACTTACATAAAAAAAAACCAAAACCCTGAGGACTGCAGGCAATGCACAGATGGTCTATAGGTTATTCTGGGACAACAGAGATCAATTTAAGCCTGTAGATTATTTGACCCACACAATTTAAGTCAGCAGTTTTCCTGAAGTATACTGAAAAGAGGAACTCAGTTCCAGGTAACACTGAAGCTGACCTCAACATTTACAAGCAACTGCATACTGGATTAGCTTTAACTGACTCAAAGATTCAGCTATACAAAAAAGGAGCTCTAGCATAGCATCAATGACCTGAAAACAGGGGAAATTTGAAAAAAAAAAAATCTCAAAAACATGCAATAATATCAGCTGCTGGTTTCCTCTAAGACATTGTTTTGCAGGTAAATTGAATCATGCTCTGTCTGCAATCAGTGCACGCCACAGAGCAATAAAAGCTACATCCAGCACAGGGCAGCTGCACCAGTGAAAAAGAACCCAGCCATAAGATGCAGCCATCAGGGAGAGCATCAAGGTACTGAGGGTAACCTATCTGTATTTGTTTCCTTTCTTTGTTTTCAAAGGGAGGCAGACATGCACTTAATTATGTTCCCATTCCAAGCCTAATTACAGGCAGTTAGATGTTAAGTACTATTGAAGTGAAACAGGAGGATTGAGTTTCTATCTGTTCTTCTGTTAATGCATACCTGGAAAGTGTCTTCTACCTTAACCTATTCTACCAAGAATGAAAGGCACAACTTTCGTGACACATTTCTGGTGTGTTGACTGTCTTTTGATGCAGTGGTGGCCACGGCAAGTTGTAATAAAAATGCTTTGGGCAGGAGACTATTAAGGAAGACAACAAAAATTATGGGTTCTCCATTGCAGGAAATCTGCAACAATCCTCCATCTCAAATAGCTTTTGGAATTGACTTGGACGTGTTTCCATAATCTGTTTAAAATGTCCTCCACCTTTTCTTTGGTTGAGGTCACAGCAGAGTATCTGGACAGTGCCATGCACCTCTGTATTATCTTCAAGCACGGACAAAATTCCCAGTCCAGGCGTATATCCTTGCAGGCTACACGGACCTGCAGAGCCCAGGCCCCCATCTCTGCCACAGACTTTCACCTGTGGTTGGGCTCCAAGCTCCAGACACAATTTCAAAGCCTTGGTACTGCCCAGCTGGACAGATGCAACACATGCCATGACACAACCTGTGATGCCATAAACTGGCCTCAGTTTCAAGAACAGATACAAAAAAGAAAGAAAGAAAGAAAAAAA
>WAAG01048136.1:64164-76194 GCA_013390105.1 Tichodroma muraria | reverse complement strand
CGTGCTGCTGTCCGACACATAAGGCACAAAGGGTGCCTGCACTGCTGGCCTGTCACACTGGGCCTGCTGCATCCAGACTCAGACTGGAGATACACAGATCTTTAGTTAACAGGAATCAGCTAGGGCTTTCCTTTGTAAGGGTGCATAGTGGAGGCTGATAACATTTTTATTGATTTATTGCATTTGAAATGCGTGATGTCCACATTTGTCCTAAACTGTATGTATTTGTTAAAATTTCTTCTTTTCCTGGACAGCCCCCAGAAATATACCTGTATTAGGAACTGAGATAAATAGTTTATTGACTCATTTGAAATATTTTTAGTGATGTCACTTGTATTCAATACTCAATTTCATATAGCAAAATAAAACATAAAAATGGGGCTGCATGAACCTCACCACAGCAACACACTGTGGAAACAATCTCTGAAGAACCCCCTACGTTGTCCAGCTCCTCCTGGAGCTTCTGACCCAAGAATCACAGGTCAGTACCAGAACATCCCATATCTTCTTGCTGTCATGCTGGCCTCACGGGTGAGGGATACAAATCATGCCCTCAGTCCTTGGGTGTCACTGCAGATGTCCCAGTGACACTTGTGTGGAATGTCCCCTGTGGGAAAGAGGAACTCAGCGAGTCTCTTACTCATCACTTTGGTGCCTGAGAACCTCCAGGCTTTAGAAAACTAAGTCTCTCTGACTCTCCTCTTTTTCCATTTCAGTGTTTTCCTGCCACCTTGCATTTTACAGTCCCCTCCAAGCCCCAGCCCAGCCTGCAGACCTGCACAAGATCTTTTATCCCCCAGACCACCTTTAGGGAGGTTGTCGTGTGGCAGTTCCATGATGTACATAAGTAAAGGAGCTACGAGGACAGCACAAGTCACACAAAACCAAACTAGACTGTGGTCTGCCTTTTACTGGGTTCTGGTGACTTCACAAGCACAGCAAGGGCCTCTATAATCCTTGTGAATTACTGACATGGTATTATTTCTGTGCAGGAGCAAGACAATAAAGACACGGGGTGGGTGCACCATGGAAGTGGTACCATAAGGAAAGACTTCACCATTTCCATGTAGGAATAAAAGAACCAGGCACACCTTTCTGGGACGTGTTTTGTTGCAGGATTTGGTATTTACTGCCTGGACAACATTACTGACCTTCAGAACTTTGCTGTAGTCAGTGAAGTAGTATCAAATAAAATACAAAGTTCTACATTTGCTTTTTCCTGAAGATTTTTCTGTCAAACTGGGTCAACTTCTAAGTAAAGCAGGAGATCATTTTAGTCTGTCAGCACTGCAAAACTAGCCTGGTATTTGAAAATTACTTCTATGCTTGAAAATGATGTGGACTCTGGATTTGGCAGGCAGTATTGTTTAAGATCTAGTGGTATATAATTCAAAACCTGAACCTTTCTGCTTTGCTGAGCTTACCATTTTTTTAGCAAATGTGTGTTTTGGTGGGGTCTTGGGGGTAATATGAGCAAATGAAAGCTCCATAATTATATTTTTTCCAATACTGACAATAAAAAATAAGTCAACATCCCCTCAGTTTTTTAAGCAGTAGCATTTGCCACCTTTATAAAAATTCTATTATAGGCATGGAAACAGATCATAAAACTGCTCTGCCCAGATCTGCAGGGGAATCAAACAGATGGCAGATCCCACTGCAGTTTGGATGAAGATTTCATAGCTAGATAGGCAAGAGAATAGTCAAGGTCAGTGATGAGGGGGAAAGCCATGTCCAGGTTTGCTTCAGCTACGAGCATGTACAGCCTTCTCACACATTTAGAGGAAATGCAACAAACCCTGAAATTTTTTCACAACAGGGAGCAAATGCCCTTAGTGTAAGGCAATATTGCAACAGGGAAACAGTGTGCTTGTTTAACTGCCATCTTTTCAATTAAAATTAAAATTAAAACTATTTTTTCCAAATTTATGTGTCTATGTGCTATTATGTATTTTCTAAATTCAGTTAAATCTACAGGTGGTCAAACTCCAGATTGTAAATAATATTATTTGTGAATTTTGGCAACCAAAATGATTCTCAAATAATGGTTATTGTTATTCAATTAGTTCCGGGACCAACATGCATGTAGAGCTCTTGGCAGATGATTTTTTTCCTCCATGCTTCTGTCTCTTATGCCCTCACAAATGTCTGAAAAGAGAAGTTATGGCTTTAAATGGAAAATTTCCTCCCTGATTTGTTGTGCTCTTTTAAAAACAAAAACCCCAAGCAATCTAGTTTGTGATATACATCAGGCTCAGCTACACAGATCTGGAGGCTGTATTTCTCTCTTGTTTATGTTGTTAGTCTGGTTTTAGTTAATTTTCATTTCCAGATGTCTCTTGTGCATGTTGGGTTGGTTTTTTTCTTGTGGTTAACAGGATATAAATTACCTTGATAGGACAGAGCTGTTTGCTCTGTTTTGCTTGTTTAATTTCTGGCTACATTCTACTGAGCCTGATCCCTCATCATTACAAAATAGATTTTACTGGCTTAGAACATATATTTTACTACAGTTATTTACTGGCATGAAATATGCACAACTCAGTGAAGAATCACACTTGCAATCTGAGTGCTTGCTCTTTCTGGCATTGGAAGGGCACAAAGACCTGCTCTGGCAAGGGCTGGGTTCAGCTCTCAGGGCACTGAGGAGCACAAGGACTCCAGCTAGCCTGGCTGAAAGAACAAAGCTGTGGGCTGCTGCTAGGAAGGCTGACTCCTACTTGCTAGGTTGGGATATTACCTAAGAGCAAACAATGCTAGGTGGCTTTGTGTTTGGTATCTGCCTTCTGTGAGAGGCAAAGGATCTGGTTTTACTCATTTTCAGTGAAAGAGGTGCTGTAGAGCAGCGGCTTTAGACCTGCAATGGGGTCTCTGCCAAGCAAATCGCTCCTGCACTGCATCATCTTCTGCTGAATCACTTCTTGTCCTGAGGTTTCCCTCTGAGGGAGTACAGGACAGTGCCAGTACCCAGGCAGCTCCTCCAGCTTTTTCCCTGCTGGAGTGTCTGAAGAGGGGTGTTTGGGGTGCAGTGGTGTCTCTTGTGCCTTAATGGACTGGAGCAGATCTCCACAACATTTCTTCATTTACAGGGGGATCAGGTGCCTTTGTGTGTGGGCATTGCTGGGTTATGTAAGGCACTGCAGCAATCAAATACTTCCTACTGCTTTCCCAAAGAGCTGCTGCAGGGACACTCACACCTTGCACGCGGGGATCGCAGGGCACCTTGTGCTTTTTGCTGGAGGCTTTGAGAACTTAAAGAGGTGAGATCCAGCAATCTCAGAAAAAGCCTGAGAACTGGTCCTCCAAGAAGAAAATCTGAGTGGCAGGGAGATCCCCAGGCTTGTCCTGTGCTGCCATTTCCCCATTGGTAGCACAGGGGTAAGTAATATTCAACTCCAGGCCAGCAAAAAGAATAGAAATGCTTCTAAATTGTTCCAAAGGTTAAAAATATGCACAGAGTCATTACTATTGCTTTTCTAACCAAGAAAAAGGCCCTGATTTAGGGGCCTGCTCTTTGTAGTTACCATCTCCAGACAGTCCATGGTGGGACAAATCAACTTACTGCCACATTTGCTTAATTTAGGGACCAGATGCAAGTGCTTTTAGGGCACCTTCCTCCTGCTGACCAGCTCACACGAACACAGGTGGAGAAAAGCAGTCACAGATCACATACCAACAACCAGCAGCACAGATGCACACACCAACTGTTGTCACTGAGGTTACATATTAATGGCTATTCAGACTTGCACTGACAAACACACTATTTTTGGCTTTGTGCTAGTCAGCCGAGGTCCTGAGCTCCTGCTGATCAAGGATCATGAAGGAGATGATGCAGCAAATGAGATTTGTATGCTGAAAGTCACTCGTGCTTTGAGAGCCTGCCAAAAATAATGTTTCAGAGGGCATGTATAACACTGCCAAAATCAAGCTGATGAATGGCTATATCATTGAATTTGGATGCAGAATGAGGGTCAAGTTGGAACAGTCTAGCAATAGGCCATTCATGCAATCTAAGCAGGATGGGATCAGGGCATTTTGTAATCAACACTTATTAAAGCCCTGTTTTATTCCAAACTGCAGTAGAAAGAGCACAGAGAGAAATGAAGTCTGGAAGGTAGATGAAAAGGGAAGTTTAGGGCTGTATGGTGCCAGGCTTATCTGATTTTTTTATTATTTTTCTCTAGTTAGTCACAATAAAACAAGAAAAGGAAATGCTGATAGTCTCTTCAGAAACCTGTTCACATCCAGGAGTGTATTCTGCAACACTGGTGTTCAGTCTTTTCTTACAGTAGAATTGCTCATGGTTAATATTAATTCAAAACACAGGAACAAGAAGACTGTAGATTAAATGCTGCATGCTATTTTGCCTGAAGATGTGAGAAGTTTGAATTTTAAAAATTAGGCTTAGCTCTGAAAGCCTTGCATTTCACTTTTTATTGCGGAATTTTATCTCCCTGGGCAACATGCAGGTGGTACAGCAAGAAGTGCATCAGTTTTTCCTATCTAGAGAAAGGTGGTGAAGAAAAGCACAGATCAGGAACAGAGAATGTCAGGTCTTGACTGAATACCCTCCCCTCTTAGATTTTGCTTTTCAATTCCATTTACATTTTTCTCTTCAACCAGTAGGTGCTTTCCCATTGATTTTGCTTGAAAGAGCTTTTTTTTGTGACAAGTTACTTTGGACTGAAGCCAGTTTTAACCAGTTTTACAGTCAAGGACCTTGTGACCAAGAAGAATATCATGTTCAGGTCCACCATGACAACTGCTGAAAAGAAAACTGAGGGCTGACATCGCAGTCAATGCTGCCTAAAATAACCACCAACCACAGTTCTGCTAATTGCTATTAGCTTATGAAAATGCAATATCATTTCTAGCACGCACAAGCAACAGCGTGTGGAGGTGTGCTGGGAATGTCATGGACAATTCAATTAAAATAACTGGAGGTGTGGTAATTATTGCTGTAACCTTCTGTGGTTTTTGTGACCTCAGTGGTATTTTATACTCAGTCATGAGCTCCCAGAGTGACGACGAGCCACTTCCAATCCACAGAAAAAGGCCCACCCCATGGTGTGGAACTATATCCAGATGGGAACATAACAGGCAGATGACTAAGAAAACCACTTAATGTAAATTAGTTGTTTGTGCCCAGAAATCTCATGTGAGAGAGCTCTTGATGCACATGGCTCAATGGAAGAGAGAGAACAATAAGAGAATAACGAACATGTAATTAAATAGAGTTTACAGCTGAGGCTATCTGTCCAAAATCATCTGCTCTGTGTTGCCATAATACCTAGTGATGGACAAATCCACCCCATTGTATCTGGACATACTGGTTCAATAGATATTTGTCAGTTCTACATCTATGCTTGGGTTACTAAATGACTCATATGAGGCAAATTAAATCTCATGGCAGAATATTACATTAGAAACATTAGCTAAGCCTTATAGACCCAAATAATTGCAAAGCTATTCCAAGTCATGAGTGATGATTTATACCTATCTTTTTATTAATTTATTGCCTGCCCCTAAATTGGAGAGTTGCTCTTCAGGAAAAACGTCTCAGTTAAAATAAGAACTGAACTCCAGAAGACAGAGGACTTTGATCCAAGATAGCAAAGAGGGTAATAAGGATTGAGGAGTTGCAAGTGATGTATTAGTTTGCAGTTTGAATTCAGCTCCAGCAGAAATCTTGCCAAGATACCCAATTCTCTTTCCACACTTATCTCCGGACAGCAGGGCTGGTAGCTGTCTATTTCATCTAGATAGGAGTCAGGTTTCAAACCATGTACTAAATAGTTATCAGTGTCTCCCTCTCCCAGCCAAACAAGTCCATCCCAGTGATCTTTAAGGTCAAAGCTGGAGTGGGGCAGTGCACATTAAGAGTTTCACTTAGCTGCACCCTTATGCCCAGCTCCTGCTCAGGCATCTCATCCTCTGCTCCTGCTCAGGACCACAAGCGCCTTGATTCTGGTCAAGGACTTCACCACCTCTCAAGAATTCCTCCTCTTCCTCACCACTACCAGGCATCCGTCACGTGGGCCTGTTGCCTGTTTTGTCCCCTGATCTCTCTGTGCTTCCTCACACTCTCCCAAACACCCCATGTCCATGCAGCGAGGGTTAAACCACGCTGGTACCAATTCCTGCAGCGTGGATTTGTCTGTGTACAAGCACTGATGAACAGCCCCTCTCCACACTTCCCTGTGAACAAACAGAGGCCATTCAAATGTTTGCTTAAACACAAATGGATTTAAGTCTGGCTGAGCAGGATCTCTGTCTGCTTAGGCACAAATATTTGATGGGACATTTCTCCATCATTTTCCCAGCAAACTTCCAGCTTTATATTTAACTGATTATCTAATTGATGGCTCACTGTCAGTGTCCATGATCAAGAAACACTGATAGTCTCTAGAGGGAAGTTTATTTCATTCTCCCATCACCCTGAGGGGGATGATGTTGCAAAGCCCAGACGGTGAAGGTCAGCCTTCACAGGAGGGAGGAAGAAGAGGTGGCTATACTTTCATTAGACAAAGAGGTCACATTTTTAAAGGTCAGATCTCTCATCTTCAATTTTTTAGCTACAATCCAACCAGTGCTTTGAAATGCATTGCTGCTCTAGCTGTAAATAACAAAATATAAATTTAGGCCAGTTTATGAAGCAGCACTCAACACTATAGCTTTCATGGCATCTCCTCTTTTGAGACCCGTAAAAAGCATATTTATCCCAAGAGGTGTTTCCTTACAACAGGTGTCAGATTCTCTTAGAATCTGGGATTGGAAGTGAACACCTTGGCAATGATGAAAAGTCCTTTGTGTTTGGAGAGCAGCAAGTTAAATGCCTAGCCTACATCCATTTTTTCCTGCTTCAGCTGAGCAGCAGAGCTAAAAACAGCCCAAAACACCAACAGCTTTCCTGCTTTTATGAATTCAGGTTGCCCTAATTTATAGGGCTGTATGTGCATATGTATGAGCAGCTACTGTGAGTGAATGGGGAGAAGAACTCCACCTAGAAAAACTGGAGTGTTTTTGGGCTGGTGCTGGCTCAGAGGGACATTGGCAAAGGTTGGTTAATGCAGCTGCAAAAAATGTGGCTCACACATCAGAAAATAGAACTGTGATGCATTTGGAGAAGCCAGCTGTGCTTTATGAATAGGGCAGTGGGTAGTGCTGCTGGACAGAGTAAAGCTGTACATGCAGTATGAGGATAATGAGGAAGAAGAGCTCCATGGATAGACTTGCCTTTGCCATGTTAGGCAGGCTTGTCTTTGGAATGGTCTAACCTAACCAGCTCAGTGGCCTTTTTAATATAATTTATCAAACTGAATAATAGAGCAAACGTAAATTGAAAGCAAGCATGCTACTTAGTTTATTTACAAAGCTAATAAAAATGCAAAAAGTACAGTAATCAAATTATGTTCTCAAGTAAAAATGAATCAATAGATTAATAGCTTCAAAGAGCTTCCGTACCAAATTAACACAATAAGCAATCAAATCAAATGATGAGGCTGTCACTTTCACTCTCAGTCCTTGTCACTAATGAAGTTGTGCTAAGAGAATCAGAGGAAGAGTTGTTTTCAGACCACAGATGTCTGACCCAACCCAAAATATTCCTTTCCCTTGTCTGGGGAGCAGCACAGGTCACACCACCTGCTTGGTCTGGACTTCGACCCTTACCAAGCAAGAATAAGAGAGAGGTGAGCAATATTCCTCTTCCAACATAAGTAGTGCTCAGCTATCCAGGTGTAAACAGTGATTCTTCCACAACTTTTTTTTAAAGTCCTGTGGCTTTTTCAGGGAGATGGGTGTCATTATCAGTTCCCCTGTCCATGCACACAGTTTGTGGGATAGTAGATCCACCCTCTAGCAGGGGTGGGATTGCTAAATACTGCATGATGGCAGCTTTAGAACAGCTTTTGTCCTCAGCAGCACTTCCTGACTCAGCGGCACGCTGACATCATTTATTTTTATGAAGCTGTGAAAGGTGTTTCTCCTTGAGCTGTACACAAACATTCATTTGTAACTGGGGGAGGACAGTGGCAGGTGGAAGAGAGAAAGTACATGGAGTAAGGTCAGCCTGGAAGTGGAGCAATTCAGTGAGGAGCCTGCAGCTGTGTCTAGGAGCTGAGCAAGTCTACCTTGGCCTGTGGGACCATCCCCAGGAGCCGGGATAGTGCCCACTGGCCCAGGCTGGATCTTGCTGAATCCCTGGAGTAGGATTGCTCAGATGCCACTTGATTCACTGCTGCTGACACACAAATTAACAGGGGGCAATGTGGGGGGAAATAAAGAGAACTGGAGAATGTATTGCTCAACAGTCCCCAGGTGAACGTGCACTAGGAGAGGCTGTGCTTTCTGATGGCCACAGTATTCCCTTCCTGAAACAAAACTGGAACCCAGTGAGTGATGGGGACAAGAAGGACTGGGTTTATCCTCTATAAGGCGATGCTGAGAAAAATGTTTCTGGATGTTTCTGTCACTAAAATATCTCACTAGGCGAGTACAAAGGCAGATACTAGTGACTTTATCAAAAGAAAGAGCTTTCAACCCATCAGGGAGCAACAATGTGCTGTCCAAGGAATATGAAGATAAGCTACTCTAATTTCATGCTGTGTTATTTTATTCCATAAGACAAACTATTACTTGCTTTCATAAATTTATAACGTTGACCATACAAATTATGGTTTGATGTCACAGTCAGTCTCTTGGCTTAGCAAGCAGGGGAGAGGAAAAGGTAATTGCAAAATGTACAATGACAATAAAACAGTAAAGCTAGGTGGTTATGTTAGCCATTATTTCTGATGTGTGAATTCTTCTATTACAGTTAATTTTCAAGAGGAAATTGGAAATTTATTTTAAAGAAAAATCCTTCCTGGAATCCTAATAAGGGCCAAAAGAAATGGATGGTGAATGGATGATGAAGCCTCATGGCAAGTAGGGTGAGCACCATGAACGAATGGTAGCAGGGAAGTTTGCTGGGATGTCACTTGTTGCTTCCTGCCAGCTTCAAGGAGAGGATGTCAGTCAAGGACTGACTGTGACGAGAGCAGGTGTCAGCCTGGTGGTTCTTGCTGGGGGAGGAGTTGGAATGTTGCAGTCTTCAGATAGGCAGTAAATGAACAATGCAAGAAATCAGTTCAACGACTCCTCTGAGCAGATCAATGCCAGCAACAAGAAGAAATTCCTAGCAGATAGTGAAAGAAAGCCCCCACATCAAATCTGTGTGGGTGGTTAGCAGGAGTGCAGTGACCTGCTTCTTTTGGGCATTGTTCTAAAATGTTGGGAAATCACTGAAGACAACCTCTCTGGGACAATGGCATTGACTTTAGTAACTTTTTTAAGAGAAGATGAGCCAACAGAAGGTGGGTTGTGGTATAAAATAAAATGTTCTAGGGCATTCTGACTATTGAAGTAAGTGCTTGTTTAACATGGCTGGAAATACTGTTATTAAAATAAATATTTGTTGCTAAGATACCCTGTTAGTTCAATAGCCTTGAAATCTAGTTTGTGTCATTAGACTGGAGGTACAGATATTTTATAGACAAGTCATTGCAGAGATTGCAAGCAGACCTAGCAGGCAGGGAAGGAACTCCTCAAGTACTAATAAGAAATAAAACAGCTGCTAGCAGCAGCTCTGACCTTCAGGGCAAAGCTATCCTTGGAAAGCAAGCAGCTTGCTGAGTGGGAGGAAGAGCAAGAAGGAAAACAGTGGAAGGAGAGAAGGGAGAAAAGGAGCAGGATGAGCCACAAGGGAAGGCAGAACTGCCTGATAAATGCCACCTCATTTAGGCTTTGTTCTCATCAGCCTGTGAAGAGGAGTAGCAGAGGCAGAACCTGGAAACCGAGGGGTGGTCTTCTGGCAGCCAGAATTCCTCACCCTACTAAAGGACATTGAGTCTGCCCCTGGACTTGTCCCGTGAGCTGAGGTCCAGTCAGTGGCTGGAGCACCATAGGTGTACTCCCACACTGTGTCTTCCAGAGTTGTCTAAGCATAAACAAGCACCCAGATATTAGGTTCTTCATCCGGAGCATGGCTGGGCACTGGCACAGGCTCCCAGGGTAGTGGTCAAAGTTGCAAGCCTGATAGAACTCAGGAAGGTGTTTGGACAGTGCTGTCAGGCACATGATGGGATTCTTGGAGCTGTCCTGTGCAGGGCCAGGGGTTGGATTTTGATGATCCTTGTGTGTCCCTTCCAACTCAGAATATTCTATGATCTTATGATCGAATTTAGGTCAGCACCAGCCTGCTTCTCAGGTCTCTAGCCCATGGTATAGAAGCATTTATTCCAGCCTTCCTAAAAAAAATTCTGTTTACCATTTAGAGAGGGCAGAAAGTATCCCTAGAAACTTCCAGATATTAGTTCAGCATCTTTGATTGAGCATCTCTCTTTCTCTCCATTGATAATTTAAGAAATGAGTAGGAAATGCTGGATGACTCATTCCGCCAGAGGTACTGCTTTTCTGAGGAGGATCAGCAGCTTTTTAAAGAAAAGGCAATGGCATTAGCTCATCTTTTTCTTCATCTTCCATCTCACCATGTAATAAGACTTGGGGGTGGAAAATGTGCCTTGAATAAAAACAGCTTTGGCTCTGTGCTTTCCTCAGCCCGAGAAGATCTGGTTTTGTCTGATACAAGAGCATGCCAACCTTAGCATGGAGGGGAGCCAGTGAGGGAGTGTGAGGAATCCTCTGTCCCTCCCGTTGGCAGGGGATCCCTCTGCAATCCTTAAAGGAGGTCTAGCTCACAAAGCTCACGGGGCTCAGCAGGAAAGCTAGCAAGAGGGAGCCTGAGTCTCATCTGGGAAGAAGCAGGAGGCTCTGTTCCCTGCCATGTGTCAGTAATAACAAAAGCAGTCACTGAGCAGGGCTCAGGGTGTTTTGGGACAAGGCACTGACTGCCCTTAACTGGACCAATTTTGCTCTTGCCACTTCTGCTTCTGGCTCCATCACTCTCACCTTCTAACCAGAGACTGGTCAGGGTAATCAGAGACATTCTTTACATGTTCAGGTGTCTATCAGAACAGGTCCCAGGGTTATACTGTTCCTGCTCACACAGGTGAGCACCAGAAAAGCCCCAGTCTGCAGATCTCCCTAACAGCAACCACAGGAAAGTTTAAAAAAACGTCACTCCTCCCTTGCTAGAGACTGACTGAAAAGGGAAAGCACAAAAGAGAAAGCACCAGGGTTGAGTCCTGGTTTCAGCCACAGAAGTCCTGGGGCAATGCTGGCCCACAGAGGAAATTCACCACATATTCTCCCTATTTTTTTGGTGCTTTAGCATATGATATTAACATCTGTATTTCTCAAGTCAACGTATACAATTTCTTCACAAAGAGTTTTGTCAGATGGTAAGCCTTGCTGTAGCAGTTTAAGATGTTATTTACTCCAGTTGTCTGCTCTGTCCCTCTGTTCAAAGTCACAACCTTTTTAGAGTCAGCTGAGGGAGATGTGCACCTACCTACATCTGCTCCCATTCCCAATCCTGCATTTAAGGACTTCTCAACTAATGCCGTGGATCAAAATTTGGAGCCACCAAAGAAGAGGTGACATTTCCTTCACCTCGCATTGCTAAGGGGCTGATAACCTTTGCAGCTGGGAGTGAGTGACAGCTGGATCTGGTCACACATTAAAGCAGTTGCTCAAGTTTCTCAAAGCTCATGTGTGGCACTCGGAAGCTGTGCTGGCCCTAGAAGGACTTTTCTTGCACAGTAACGCAGGTGGTTGGAACAACAGAGTTTGTTCTTGGGTGTGTAGCTGTATCACCATTTCTGCTCTTTGTGCTTCTAAAGAAAGCAAAGCTATATTTTATGAGCAAGCCAAACTATCTCAGAAAACATGAAGTCTTGCCAGTGTAGCTGGATCTGCACAAGAGGCTTCTGCTGACACACTCAAGACAGTCAAGGATTATTCTGCTTTTCTCTCCTATCAACCCACCAGGCTGGAAAATATCTGTTGTAGAGAGCGTAATAAAAGCAATCACAATAGTTTGTCTTTTCTGTGGTGCTCCAATTTAAACAGGATCACATGAGCAGCATC
>WAAG01048136.1:13882-64134 GCA_013390105.1 Tichodroma muraria | reverse complement strand
GGGTGCAGCTTCACTGCAGAGATCGATTTCAGTGCCCTGAAGAATTTGACCAGTGGTAATGTAGCATGGCTTTAAAACTAGAAAGCCCAATTACAGCCAGGCTCTGTCTGCACAGCTTCTGCTTTGGTGGTGGTTGGGGCCACCAGCCGGTTCACATGAGTGCAGAAACCTGCCACAGATGCTCCATGGCCAGCCTTTGAAAACAAAATCTGGGCATGTGCATGAAGAAGAGCACAGAGTTACATGTAGCTGCTGTGCTGTGCTCTGCTGTGCTGTGCTGTCTGCTTGTATAACCATTTTTTACTCACAGAGAAGTGATTCTGGCAGATTATAAATACTGCCATAACAGTTCTAAGAGCAGTGCTGAAGGAGAAATATGTGGTTTAGCAGGGATGGCTAGTGAAGCACTTATGTCACCTCCTTGCAGGCTGATGGAAATATTGTATTATTACTAACCTATCCTAGGAAATTGAAGCCCTCCATCATTTTCCTTGTCCCTGTGCTTTAATAATGAGACATATGGTGTCCTCTACAGGCTAAGAATCTGTGGACAAATTACTAAATTCATTCAAGCCATGCAGATAAAATCTTGATCCTACTCACTTCAGTGGGGCCCGGATTTCACTTCATGTTCACAAACTTGCCCTTGTGTATGAAGTCCTTTTGTACTATGTTCTGCTCTTGTGTAATAGTTAACTTATTTCCCAGTATTAATGTTTAACATAGATTTTTTTCTTAAAAAAGTAGTTTTTAATGTAGAGCTAATTGAGTCTAGTTCTGCCCCGAGTTGCTGGTAACTGAACCATACTTCCTTTGCAGAGGGGTGATGCATGGGGATGTTATTATCTGAGCTTGGGAGTGGGGGGCAAAGAATCCACTGTGTCATTGCCCACCATTCCTGCAGCTGTTTAAAGCAGCCAGAAGAAGTGGAATGCTCCCCCATTCCTCACTGGTGGCAGCCTGTGTTCACCTTCCAATGGAATAATGAGCAGCCCATCTTGCTGACCAATGATGTTCAAAGATAGCCACTTTCTCATCTTGCTTGTGCCATAATTCCTCAGTAGCCTTGGGCATTTCGTTTATTGTCCCTCCCCTTTTTCTCATATTTATAAGCAAGTGATAGTATTTATACAGTCTTTCAGCTGTTGCAATGGCTATTAGTTACTGTTCAGGCACTGCTCTGAAATTAATGTATGGTACCAGTACTAAGTGTAATTTAATTATTGAATTTCAGAATTACTTGACTCTATGGGTTATTTTTAACTCTTGCTTCTTAGTCTATATAGAAAACATACCTGTTTTTTTCAGTCTGCAAAAGTTTGCATTAATGGCAAGAGGTATTTATGACTTGAAGCTGGATGTTACAGAAATATGATTCTTTCTGAATGCCTAGAAACCAGAGTAATGTTCGCACCATCTTCTAAATCCCCTACTGCACCTTCTTTCTTCCTGTCTCCTCCCTTCCTTTCTTTGCACTGAATGGTGTGGTTTTCCCACCAGTTGCTACATTAAACCTATCTGGAGGTTCTGCCTGTCTGGAAACAGATTGGTTTTAAGATTAACCTGCCCCCAATCTTACCTTCAAAACTCTCTAAATTTCTGTCTTCTAAACTCATGACAATTTCTTAATTTCTTTACAAACTAAGAAAAATTCTGGGGTTTTTTTAATGATTTATCAAAAATCTTCAAAATCTTTGGAGATTTGGCCGAACTCTATGTGGAGGGCTCAAATAGAGGGTGTGTACATTGTCAGAAATGTCAGTCATGGTTGGGCTGAATGGATGTTGCTTGGCCTGTGTCTTCACCAACTCATGACATGGATTTTGTGTGTGTGTGTGTGCTCATGGGAAGAGGCAGAGAGCTGCACTTCTCCCAGTTTTGTCCTGTTCCCCCAGGAACATGGAGAAAAAGCAGTGTCTGTGCTGCAGGGACCATGGGGACCTGTATTTGCTGGATTCTCCATGTATTTACTGTAGTCCCCATTGCCATTATCATACATCCTCTGCCTGATGTGTGCTGGGCTGTTTCCAAGGTCTAGAGAAGAGAGCACTTTCTCTGTGAAGAATTCAGAAGGACCTCTTTCCCCATGACTCCAGCAGACAGGGACAACAGGGTCCTAATATTTTAGCCAGTTAAAAGGAAAAAAAAACCCTCATACTCCAAAAGCCATAGCGAGGATTTAGGGGAATGGATGAGAGTTGCATGCTCAGCTGCTCGTCTTTAAAACCTGATAGGATCAATGTTCAGACAGCAAAGGGTTGTAGTAAATTTCTCTACTGGATATTTCTCTCCTACAGGCAGTTTTGGTGAGTCTACAGAGGCTAACTCAAGAAATGCCCATAATTTCTCAAATTCTCAAATCTGTGCTCTGCCAATAACTCTGTTCTGGGAGTACTGGGTAATATCTGAAAGGCCCAGTGAGCACACTCTGCCAGACAAATAGCACAGCTGCTGCAAAAGAATCTGAAGAAAAGGAGACCAGTGTGTTTACACCAGAATGGAGGGAGGACCACGAGTCTCCTCAGATTCTCTCCTCACCCAGCTGTTGCCCTTAAGATCCCCCTGCCTCAGGGGGGGCATGATTCAGGATGCTATAATGCCATGGCCTCAGGCAGTATCTTTTTCCAGAGGAGCTGTAGGAAGAAAATACAAATGTAGAAAGTTAGTTAGAGCCATCAACTAGTTTGTCTGGCCTAGTCCCTGAGGAAGAGGCCGGAGAGGCAGACCCAGACAAATGACCATTGCTCCACCCTTGCCTTGATTTCTGCACAAAGCCAAAAGTCAGTTATTTTTATGTAGGAAAAAAAAAAAAAATCTCTACAGTATTTTTTGTTCCAGAAAAGCCAAAACACCTGGAAAGGGCTTTCTTTTCTCCGCTAGAGGGGTGGTTCTGAGCAGGCTGAGAAGGGCAAGACTGGGGAGAGGAGAAGCCTTCAACAGGAGCAAAAATGAAGAGAACTGATGGCAGCCAGCATGGCTCTAATCTTGTTAGGAGAAATGCATGGAAAAGACGAGAACAAAGTAGGAGACAGAAATAGCTGTATACTGTACCCAGTAGCTGCAGAAAAAAAGCCCAATAGTTTGAAACAGTAAAGCATCTGTCTTGCTGGTAAGATAAAACCAAAGAAAAGGATTTTTCCACTAGAAAATGAAGGGATGACCAGTTGAGAAGAGGGTGTCTTGGGTGGCCCTGAATTTTTTTCTTGGTATGACAGTTACTGTGTTGAGTCTCAAGGTACGAATCATACTGCAGTGGGACAAATAGTTAAATGAGTCTGGATAATTAAGCACATCTGAACAGAAAGGAAGGAGTGCTGGAGACTGAAAAATGGGAAATTGTCATTCCACAGAGAAAAGGGTTTGAGTAACAGTGAGAGCAACTCTTTATACATTCCCAGCATGTCCATGCAGCAGCTACAGCAGCAATGTAGTAATCAGTTAGAGTCAGGGTGCATTTGAGCTGTTACAAAATATGTGGTTTGATTTGGTTCCATACCACAGCTCTTCTTCTATTGCTGTTATGGTTTTCCATCAGTATATAATATTCTGCCTAACTGTATTTTAATAGCACACTATGGGCAGCTCTGTGCTCTACTGCAAACAAAATATTAAACAAAGAACTGAATTTTTAACCCATTCATATTTTATGCCAAGTTTATTGAATTTTTATAGCACTCCAATAGTTTTCTGCAGAGGTCACAGTGGCCTTTTGCTAGCAGGCAGTATAACAAGTTGGTCCATTATAATATGGCCCCATCTTCCAAAGTCTGAAATATGGCAGCTGAGAATAGAAAGGTAGACAGCACCAGGGACTTTCCCTGAGACTTTTTGAGGGGTCAGACATTAATTATTTGTAACATAGGTAAAAATATGCAGTGGTTATTGCCTCAGCTTCATACTAGTGCCTAAGTGGACTCATTCACTGTTTGGCCTCAGCCCCAGCTGAGTTCAGCATCACACAGAGATGGATTTGTGGGTCATTCCAGCTGGAGCACACTGTCCAGCCCACTTCCCAGACACCTCTGAACTGCTTTCTAGCCCTGAGCAGGTAGAGGCTACACATGAAGAAAAATAAAGCCATTCATGGCTGGCATGCTGAGGGAGTTTGGAAGACAAGCCCTCTGGCTCTGGCTGCTCTGCCACTGCCATGGCAGAGCCACAAGCCTGTTCCAGCTCCTGCACAGCAGCTGATGCAAATGCCCAGCAACAAGGGTACCAAAAGCTATCATTAGCAGCAGTTGAACACAGCAGTTGGGAAGCAGCATAGGGAAACACAAAACCTCTGATTGCATGAAGCTGGGATAAAGTCCTAGAACCCTGGGAGAAGCAAAACCTGTGTTCTAATATCCCCTTTCAGAATAAGTCAGGCTTTCAGCTGCTGTGGTGACATGTGGCTGAGGATGCCATTAACAGAGAGGGTGTGACATCTCACTGAAGTCTCATCTCCAGGCTGAACATAACTAGGTGAGCATGTCATCTGCAGTTAAACAGGATACAAACAAGACTCTGTGTCAGAATATGTTCCTGGATGGCACCGTCAAGGAAGTGACCACCTGTCAGCTGTGCACATTTTGGGAATGTGGCAGCAGGTCTTCATCAGCCGAGAGGACATGTGACAGAACATCGAACTGTGATGCTGTAGACATGCCTGTAGCATGACTAAGAAGGGATGTCCATAGACAAACTTGGCACATTCTAATTCAGGACAGGGTTAGACTTGTATCAAATCATGTGATGCCCCATTTAAATTAATTTTTAACCAATTTTTAGTTCTTGGTAAACCTGAACTTCTGATTTATGCGGATGTAGCTATATTTTTGCAAGGCAGCAATTGTCCCTTCTATCTTCTTTGGGCTTTCCGTTTTGTACTGATAAACGCAAAGCAAAATCTTGTTAATGTCTTCTGAAAATTGTTCACAGAGTTGCAGTTTCCGTCAGAGCAGCTGATTTTGCATTCCAGGCTCAGTGAGCATCACATAAACCAGCACAGGGGTTTGACACAGCAATACTCACCACTTCCAAGATGATTTGCCTGTCAGGCACCATGTAAATGGCATCGTGTCCGTGATAAGCAACTCTATCCTCATTATCCTCTCTTAAAAGCCTAAACCACTTTCTGATTAATTCAGGGGGAGCGGATAAGGGCCCTGTCATTTTACATTGCTTAATGCTTTCCATTACAAAAGACTATCATGACGTTTCACCAGAAACTTTCATATATTCAGTGTTTTGCCATGGGGTGAGGGGAGCTGGATTTTCAGCAGCAGCAAAGCCTTTTGGCTGAAAGAGTGAAATTCTTGTTAGGTTTTTGTGAAGAAGAATATTGTCCCCAAAATATCACCCTTAATTTTAATCTTTGGGAAAGACTTGCTTCCTTGCCAGCCATCAGCTTTCTGAGGATAGGCTGTGGCTGTAGCAAAACCACTCATCTTATTCCTCTTGGGAGACCTCAGTATCTGTGCTGAAGCAGCCAGTGATGAGAAGAGAGACAGGCCAGGGGCCTTCCTTCTCCCTGTACAATCATACATTATTCTGAA
Source organism: Tichodroma muraria (assembly GCA_013390105.1). Lineage (NCBI taxonomy): Eukaryota > Metazoa > Chordata > Aves > Passeriformes > Sittidae > Tichodroma > Tichodroma muraria. The sequence goes on along the minus strand of WAAG01048136.1, from coordinate 58,597 downwards.
CCCTGTACACAGCAGCAGGATACCTTCTTTTCTGGGGCACCATGTTAAGCAGCAGTATTCCCCCTCCTCCCTCCGCACACTGCAGGGCCCTCCTGTCTCCAGGGGGTGAGCAAGGAGCGAGCAGAGCACGGCAGCCCCGGGTACATCCCTTCCCCAGCCTGGAGGGGACACTCGGGACTCAGTTCTGTTGTCCAAAGACAACTGGGGCTGTTTCAGACACCTTCTCTTCACATCTCTCTGGGGCTGAAAGAAAAGCAGGAGAGCCACAATCTTCTGGGGAGTAAATGAGGTTCCCTAGAGTATGTAATACAGCACCAGAAGTCCCTGATTCGGGAACAGATTCAGCTGCTCCTCTTTATCTCCACTTTCAGACACTTAAACAAGCCTATCCCCTCTACAGGTATCTGCAGGGGGAGTGAATGTTTCAGCTCCTGTTGCTGCCACTGGAGAGCTGTGAATTCACCAGACATCCCATTTTAGGGAAGTCCTGTAGACCCCAATTAGTACAGTGGCAGGATAGGTGTTTCACGTGTAGACAGCTACTCCGGTTTTGGGGTCTGGGTCTGGAGGCAAGTCCCATCCTCTGTGTCTGTGTCTGGAGTTTGGGTCCTTCTCACAATGACATCAGGTTGCTACAGCTACATATAATTTGGTTTTCATCATTTTCCACTACAGGGGAAAAAATGGAGAGTTCCATTTAAGAAAAGAAGTATGCAAAAAAATGATGTTAAGAAACAAGTTGCAAAGTCAGACATTTGTAAATTAAAAATTCTGTATGTAGAAGTCATTCTGTAAAACCTAATTCAGTTACCATATTGCAATTTTCTACATTTCACAACAGTATAATTTTTTGTATCCACCTCTCTCTTCATTTTGCATTTCAAATTACTTTCCTCCAATGTTTAATGATACATTATTAATATAAATATAGCAATACAAATATATTACCAATATCTCTGTACAAAAATTGTATTTATTTAGGCTGCATAGTCAAGCACTTGAAAACCAGGAAATGCCAGCTGTACACACTGCAAGCACAGCAAGATACATTCTCTATCCCAGAAATCTTATGAATCAAATTAACACAAGGTGAGCCATCTGCCACGAGGATAGGATGGGAAGACAAAAATAATAGTGACCAGGACATGTTATATAACCTAGGTATGAGCACTGAGAGAAAATGACTGATTGCCTTTGTTTTCTTCTAAGTGGTTTCAGGAGACCTCTTTGCCCTCATGCTGTTGACATTCCTGGAATAATATTCTGCATATTGCACATATCCCTGGATCTTCTGAAATGGAATCATCAGGAGCAGCGTGCCCATGGGGGCTCAGAGATGCCTTCCTCCAAAACTTGTTAACAGACAAATTCCTGGTGCTAGGAATTTGCAGTACTAAGTGGGAGTTCATCTAGCAAAAGTACTGCAAGTTAAAAAAAAGGATATTTCATGTTAGAGGACATGACTCTGGGCTCCAAGGTAAGGGCAGCCCACCCTGAGCCCACTGTCCTGAAAAGTCAGGGCCTTGCAGTGCAAATCCTGCCCTGAGTCCTCACATCACTGGGAGCTGGCACAGACTTGGATTAACCTTCTTCTTCATGTTCAGTGTTATTTTCAGGGGTGGGTATCTGAGCATGGGTGTGTGCAACAGTACTGATCATTGTATGCAGAGCTGTGATCCCATTCTTTGGGTCCTTGTGTCTGAGTACCTCCTGCTGGCTCTAGTGACAGAGAATGACACTGCCACTGCCTACTGTCCCCACATGGGATACTTCAGACATCGAGGACAGGAAAAGTGAGGACATAAAATAAAGTAGGTTCTCAATTTGATCTCCTTGCCAGTTGTTCCACCAGATCATTACCTCTGATACAATTCCTGGTCTCTGTGTGATGCCTCTGTTTTTATGCTCATGTGAAAATATCTCAGCAATGGAAATGTAGAGAGACAGTAGTGTGATTCCATGCCCCTTTTGCTAGCAGGCCAGTCCTTTGCCCCAAATGCATTTTTCTCCAGCAGGCTCTGTAAACGATCCCAAGCTGCTCTGTGCTGCAGATTTCTGATGAAGGTATTGCTGGAAAAGTAGACTCCTGAAGAACACTGGCTTTTCAAAAACTGTGTGGATTACTGGTTCACCAATCCATCTGCTAATTTCAAATTCAGATTCGTGCCTTTTCTGAGGGATCCAGGGGTATTTCCCAGCTTCTGGATCTGTGTGCGTGCCTTCTTCCCTCTTCCAGATCTGAGGCTGAATCACGACTTGGGTATTTGTCAGCCCTGTGTCTCCACATTCCAAAAGCCTGCCTGAGCTGTCCAGAGAAGGGGCAATGACACACTTTCCCTGTTCCCTCCGAAAGAAGAGAGCAGGCCTGCAGGGCTCACCACAGGGCCAGCATGGCCTGTGCTACCTGAGTAGCACCCTGTCATGAGCACTTCAAACTCTGCACAATCTGTTCTCTATTTCTGGTGTGTCAGATGATTCATAACACCGACGAGAAGAATAACTAAATATAAATGGCAACTCTCACCATGCTGCTATTAATCATCTCCGAGTATTGTTGTCCCACCACACTCCTCCCCACTGGCTGATACCCCTCCAGTTTGTGTCTCATAGGCTTGTGCAGCAAAAGGGGGGCTGGTGAAGCCATGTCTCTGCACATTTGTAGTTCTAATAACCAGTGTTCTCCCCTGTTCCTCCTGGAAACTCCTCAATCCACTCCCCACCCACGTGCCTGCCATCTGCTTCAGGCTCTTTGGTGGTGTTGCTGTACCCATGTGAGAACAACTGCTCACAGCTCATCCTCAGAGACGTGTCAAATGCTGCTTTCTCTCCAGTCTAGAAGGAGGAACTGTGGGAAGGGTGTGGAGATCTTCCCTTTCCTGGTTTCTGAGACTTTTGAAAAAATATCTTTTCTGTAATGATCACAACAAAATGCTCTTTTTCTTCTCTTTTATAAGCACTTAGAAGCACACCCCTTGCCTTGATCTTTCTCTGGAGCATGCAGTTTGTTCCTAGTACTCTTTGCTGTTAGTATTGATCACTATAGTGTTTTTTAAGTTTCATTGTTCCAGTAGGTGGAAAAAACCTACCACTTCTCTGACCTTTAGAAATGCTTGCTTTTCTTAGCTATCAGCATAACTCAATGTGCAAGATGCAAAAAGGGGTGGAAGAAGACACATCTGTGCTGGTTTGTAAAACTGGGGTCAAGTGGGTGGAAGAAAGACATTATATGAATATAGAGGTGTGAATTTATCTTCTTTGTGCTGTTTGTTGCATGCATTCCACCCTGTCTCTTGGCCTGCACACCCTACATGGTGCCATTAACGCTAGAAAATTCTCTGAAAACTTTAATTACACTAACGACTTCAACCCAGGCTGCCAAACAGAGAGTTCTGTAACCACAGGATTTTTGTCTAACTTAATTTGCACTACTTTTAAAACCACCCCTAAGCCACCCCATAATGTCATTAGTTAAAAATGGGATTTTTTTGGCACAAAAATGGAGGAAGGCATGTTCTCACTGCAGGTGTGTTGGAGCTCCCCTGTGGTACATTCTATTACATCAATCACCAGGAAACTGCACATTTCCACACAGCAAAAAGGCTACATCAGTGTCAGTGCTGAAGCAGAATGGGAGGGGAAGGAAGAAACAGCTTTCTTTTTAAACATGTGTGTAGCTCAACTGGCTAAAATGGCTTTAGAAAATAATGCAGACAAATTCCCTTCCTTATGAGGCTGAGTCAGAGGAATTGCTAAGAGAATTAGCCTGAAAGTTTAGAATTGAAATTACAAGTTGAATAGAAATGTCCTGGAGACTTCACAATGGAAATATTGTCCTGTAAGTGTTAATAACATATTTACCATTGCTTTCTATCCAGGCCAAAGAAAGTGAAGGGAACAAAAGGAGGGAGTGAGAATAGAAGGCTAAATGCTTCTGTGTGATGCAATGTTGTGATGTCTCTCTTAGCTGCCAACAAAAACAACACTTTGAGTTTTGGCTGGTAGTTCAGCTGGGAGAATTGCAAAGCAGTTTACTGATTAGCAGAAGAACAACTGTGACATAAATAGTAACACAGACTAAGCAGAACAATAGAGGGAGAAAACACAAGATCTCCATAAGAAAACACTGTGCATCTCACTGGCAGCCAATTAAGTGTCTGGAGTACAACAGTCTGTCCCTCACCTTTGCAGCCACCACACCCAAGAAACACAAGCTTCTGGAAAATGAGACAAGATGTGAACTGGGCAGATCATTCACATCCCATCTTTTCTGGGGTTTCTTGGAAGTGGACCTTTTTCTCTGCCTCCTGAACTGATGCTGCAAAGCAGAAAAGCTGTTGTTATCAAGATGTTGTTACCCTTTTGTGATGCCTCACATGTGTTTTGAGACTTATTCTCTGTATTTATTAATTTATACCTGCATTTTTTTGCTCACATCATCCTCATCCTCGATCATTTCTACCTACAAACAGGTTGTGTCCCCACAGCTTCCTGGCTGCCTGGCTAAAAGTCTTCAGGTGCAGCTGTTCGTGAGAAATGCTTTTGTGGAGAAAACCCATCCTGCATGGGAGGGGAGGAGGGAGGAGGGACAATGTAATATATTTCCTCTTTTGTTGCTTTTGCAACCCATTGATCATTGTTAAGATAAGTGATTTTGTTTCCCTTTATGTAAGTTGACAGTGTCCAGAATAGAATGTGAGTTTTCCATAAACTTGGAGATGCTGGAGACATGAGGGGCTAAATGGTCTCTAAGACTGTCTCTTGAGACAGCATTCCTAAAAATCCATTATTCTTTCCAGGTATTTGTAACAGCTAGTAAGCCTTCTGCTCTTAGGAAAAAAAAAAACCCTTGATAAAAGCTCTGTGTTATTTTCTTTACTTCCCTTCCTAGAGGTAGAAGTGGCAATAGGAGACCCAGGCTGCTTTCAACTCGTGCCTAATATGGGAAAAATCAGATGGCTCCAGAGGTTTCACCAGAGCAGTTTTCTCTCAGCTCTAATCAGTAAGAATGAGCAAAGAAGATATTTGCCGTTGCCTGCTGGGTCCATCATTTTTCTTTGTTAGAGGACTACAATATCTGTGTTCATAGCACAAGAATGCAGCCAACAGATCCTAGACATACCATATATTTCTGGGGTTTAGCAACCCATAAAAGTGGAGCATAGCATCTGATTTATCTCAGCAAATGGCTCCAACTGTTCTCAGGAACATATTTTTTTCATCAAAGAAGGTGTTCCCTAGTTTAAGTCTTGATTCGAATCTCCTTGCCCAGAGATATATTTACAGAACTACTTATAAAATATTATCCTCTTCATAAATACGTTTTGAATGCTTTCTTCATGCAGTGACTCTCCTGAAATCATTGTTTCTTCCCAAAGGAAACTAGCAGGATTATTAGTAATTGTTGGATTCTCAAACAATGTGCAACCTCATTTTCTGGCCTAAGCAAGTTATTGGAGTCTCATAAATGCTCAGTCATGAGCATTATTCCACTATGCTGACCTGAAGAGACCACCAAGGAGAAGGTAAGTGACCCACAGAGGGACAGAAAAATATTTACATTCCTGAATGATCTGGGACTTCACTTGCTTGATGCCTGTGGTGTTGCTTCTTCCATGTGTGCATACAAGGGATGCCTGGCCCCTAAATCCCACAACATATTGATAAGAGAATGATGACAAGCAATGATGTTATAAATAGTTGACGTCTATCTTGGCTTTGTTTTAAATAGTGGAGTCAACCTTTACTCATCTGCAACCATCCAGCACAGCTGCTTTATGGTCCCTCTCTTCCTCCTCTCCCACCAACTTTCTCTATTTTGCCTCTGAAGCCTAAATCCTGGTATGACACAGAGATGAAAAATCTTCAGGCTGGTCTCCATAAGAAAAAAAATCTATTGGTCTTCATAGGCCTTCATAAATCACTGGATGGCCTTCTTCCTTCCAGAAAGGAAATTGAGAGAGGAGCAAGACAGATACATATTTTTGATTGTTTAACACATAGTTTTAACCAATAGATGAATGTAATGGGAAGACAAGGTAGAGATATTTTAGAGGGATTCTTTTTCTTCAGGTGGGAAATGATGGTTTGACAAAACTGATTTTTTTTACTGGTACATATGGCTTTCATTAAAATATTAGCAGAATATGTCGAAATACTCTGTTCTTGCCTTTTTGCTACAGCTTTTATATTACACTGTTATTTTACATAAATGCAAAATGAAGTCTAATTTAATGAGCTCAATGGAAACATTTTCACTTTAGTGTTTGAACATTTGCCCCCACCAAAAAAAATGGAATCCGTGAAGGTCACTTTTGTTTCTGATTCAGAATGAAACCAAGGTTTGAAGGTCTGTAGCTTTCCTGAGGGTGGGATTTCTGGTTTCTGACTGCCCCTGGTTCTGGTGTAGCTGTGAGACAGACAGCAGTGCTGATCATGGCACAGAAATGAGACTGAAGGGGTGCGGCACACATGGCCTGAGGTCTCTGCTATATACCACAGCACCCAAGTGCCACAGAAGCTTCATTCAGCAGCATCCCTGGAAAACTTCTTTTTGACTCACTTTAGTTGCTTTTTCCTTTCTTATTTACTGTTGGTGGGATTTTTTCCTTTTATTTTTTCCTTTTTTTCTCTTCCAGGGACTTTTTTCATAGTCTTTTCTTGCTTTTTCTTTTTTCTCTCTTAAATGGTTCAGTGAGTGTGATGCTCTTGTTGGCAGTCCATATGTGGGTTAAAGAATGAGGAGTGATGCTTTGCCCTTGCCTAGGGGTGGGTAAACTGCCTAAAATTTCTTCCTGGGAGACATATTCAAATCCCTACAGGAAGGTGGAAACATGGATGATATACGACTAAACTATTTCATGGCTTATGACTTTTATCAGTATGTAAATGAAAGACAGTGAGTGGCCCTTTCAAACATTCACAGTGAAAGTGTTCATTTGGACACATTATCAAAAAATAAGCAATGAGAAAGAGATGGGAACACGGCAGAGAGAGACAGAGACTGGGATGTGACCAGTGTAGGAATGAGACATCTGAAGCTTCACCGAGGGATGTGGTGCAGACTTACTTTATGACCCAAGGAAAGCAATTTGCACATTTTCAAAACAGCCATGAACTTCAGGAGACCAAATTGGAACAGTGTGAGAGGAATTTCTCTCACTGAAGATGTCCACATGTGGGCTGGTCACAAATCCCCTACTTAGAGCCGGCAGAAAGCAGTAGCTGGGCTTAAGATATTTACCTTTTGGTAATATTTACATTAATTATTATTACATTAATTTATTTAGTAATATTTACATCTTGCTTTGGATGTTCACACCAGGACAAAATGCATCTCTCAGAAATGCCTATTTCTAGCCCCAGCCCACACAGGGAGCCAGCATGGCTCACCCATACCCAGCTATCAGCAGTGCAGGGGTCTGGAGTCAGGTGAGAAGCTGCAGCACCTGCCCTGCAGCATCTTGTTTGAAGCAGCTGCTGAGTGGTTGCAAACCTTCTAACCTCAGGTGACACCTGCACAACGGGTGTTTTGGAAGCAAAACCACTTTCTTGTGATCTAGCACGTGGATCTCGTACAAAAAAATTAAATCTAACGCCTGGAATTTTTTTCCTAAGGGAAAATATCCTCTCAAGATCGTGCTGCTTCTGCTTCAAGATTCTTGAGTGTCAGAGTCAAATTTATAAAAAAAGAAGTGAGAAATGTCCTACTAGGAAATCACAGATACTGTTAAGGGCCTCAACCATTGTGCTGTTCCTTTCAAAACATAATTCCTTAATCAAAATTGCCTTGTTTTTAGAATTACAGCAAGGGAAAGGTAAGATCAGCATCTAATGGAGGTGTTCAGTCTGGCAGGTTCAGTGTCTTCCAAGTTATTATTTCTTGTATTCATGCATAGCCATAAAACTGTTACAGGTCTTAAATAAGAAACAAAAATCCTTAAAATATTAGGAGGTGTCAGAACAGAGAAATAGAGGACAAAGAAAATTCAGACAACACTCCCTACCCGTTCTACCTATCTTTCCTGGAATATAAGAGTCTTGAAAAGATTAAAGAGAAACTTCCTAAACTTCAAATAGCAATCCAGTGTCCTAATGTGCATCCCAGGCCAAATTCAGCCCTCATGTAAGTGATTGGAATGCTCACAAAGTCAGGAAATTCATGGAGTCAGGCTTATGCCCGAATTTGTCTTCCTATGTTATATGGGGGAGCTCACATAAGTTTTTTTCCCTAGGAGTGAAAATACAGTTTACAGCTGGGATGTGATACATCCCTTCACAAATAATAAACAAATTCCCTGTGACAGAAACTCAGCCTCACCAAACTGAGTTCTGTGCAGCACTCAAAAGAAAAAGAACAAAAAACTGCTACAGCCTTAACACAAGCTGGGATGAACCCGATGTGTACCTGACTTCGTGGTTTGAATTCAGCAGGCTCCTCTCTTCTAACAGAACAAATGGATCTTGCTTCCCCAAGCATATGGTAGCAACACATGCAATTTACATCCCATATGGGATCTTTTTCAGGCAACCATCCGACTACAAAATGTCACAAGAAGTCACTTTAGATCCCCATTATTGAATGCAGATGCTTAGCATTCCCTCTTGTAGCACTGTCCATAGCTCCAGGAGACGTTTTTTTATCATCATTTTTATTTGTGCTGCATTAGCACCTGCAAGTTAGAGAGCACTGCAATGCCTCTGCCATCATACTATGAAAAATGAAAAATGTAGGATTCCTTCAGATGTCCATAGACTAATTTAGCCACAGATGAAATCAGCTGGAGTGACATATAATGAGAAAGAATGGGACAGGGTAAACAACAGTGCATGGTTATTGCATAGCATGTTTTATCACTCCGTCTCAAAGCACTTGGAAAACAGGGTAAGCAAAAAAATCCCCTGTTTCAAAGGTGGGGAAACAGAGGCGTGAGCAGGTGACTTGTCAGAGCGTGCCAAAGCAGTGACAGAGCTGGCATCGAAACCCCAGCCACGGGCCAGCCCTTCACGCACTCTCACACTGCCTCCTCCTCACGTACTCGGGTCCCATTTAGAGAGATCACGTCATGCCTATGGATAGCTCAGCCACACACATGTAAATGTGGGGGAGAAACACCACACAGAATAGGCCTTTTCATCTCCTTGGCCGCCTGTACCATCATGCTTAATTGGCACCGCTCTGTAGGCAGCACAATGAAAATGCCTGCAAAATGCAGATTTTAAAGACGGGTATCGGAGGGGCTCCCCTTCCATGAAGAGGAAAGCATGTGTGCACTCAGTGGGAAACTGGATATCCAGGCAAATGGGGCTGGAATTTCTGGCATTGCAGAGGATGGAAATCAACAGGGCATCAAAGTAAATAAATGGATAGAAGTCTGTAATGGGAAAAGAGAATATTTGTGGTTGATATATTTATAAGGAAGACAGAAGCACAAAGGGATAGAGCAGGGAAGGAAATTGCTTTTTCAGTGCACATGCATTAGACTTAATTATTTTCATACTAGGAAGGCCAAGAGGGGAAGGATTCATAAATTCCTCTCACAGTGGACTATTACAAATACCACGTTGGGCACAGCAAGTAACTCAGGCTGTGGGAATTCATCTTACAGTGGACCTGAAAGACAGGGAGAGTGGTCAATGAGAGACCCTGAGGTCAAGAAGAATGGTGATGACTAAGGGAAGGGAAGGAAGATCCAAAGGATGTTGATGTTTTAGCCTAGAAAGATTACTTCCAGGTTAATGAATGGCTCTTATAAGCTCATAAGAGTATGTTGCTGGAATGCAGAGAGGACGAGCAATGTACTGTGAGATTCTCATTTCAAAGGAAGCAAGGAGAAGAACAGAGGAAGCCATTGATGAGGAGCATTAAAGGAATAAATAGAGAAGTAAAAAGAGGTCTGGAGAGGGACAGGACTGCCAAAGCCGCAGAAAGAAAAGGTTTCAGCAAGGGGATAAAACTGATGTCACCAAAGCCAGTAAGGAGACTTAGGACCTAAAGATATGGACTAGCTGGGAAAGAAGGGATGACACAATGGGGGGTGTGTGTGCCACCCACCCAAAAATGGTCTAAAAAATGCACAAGCAGTGGACCACTGTTCATCCCATTTCACTTACCCTTGTCCAAGAGCACATGAGAGAAATTTAGTTGTGGGGCAAAAACCTTCTCTTGAAGAATTTTACCTCTTCTCACTGACCAAGCTTACATCACGTCCTTCATCCATCCTGACAGTGACACCACTGTTCACTGTTAACACCACTGGCTTGACGTGGCAGTGACATGAAACCCAGATAATTGTACCATGAAAACCCAGCTGTTTCACACCGCATCACATAGCCAGTCTCCAGCCAGTAACTTGCCTGCAACATGTCCCCTTAGCAAGAATTTACAAAATCCAGAGGACGGGGTCTGAACAAGAAAATGTTCAGTGCAACCCTTAAATTTCCTGCAGTCATTAATCTAATGTTTTTCTTTTACCTCTTCTAGTTATCCTGGTCCTTTTTAATGAGACTGTATATTAAGTCATTCTAAGCTTCACCTTTAAGTTTGCATGCAGCAAGATTTTGACGAATGTTTTTAATAAAATTTCTTTAGTTTAGTCAGGCAACAACTTCCCCACTGCCAAACACCTACGCCCAGCCTGCTGTCTTTCCATTTAGTCCAGTGAACCAGGTCAAGCCCCAGTCAAAGCCTCATTCCTGGGAGGCTCACGCTGGGCTATAAAACCGATAATGACATGAGGCCAGTGAGGCCAGTGCTCAGACACAGTAATTGCTCAACAGTCCATAAGAGAAATAATCACAGTATATAGATAGCAGCCAGCACAGAGAGACCAGAGAGTCCAGAAAAACAAACATATTGCTCTCCAAAGAAGACCTCTAGTTAACTTCTCTCTGCCTTCGTCTAGACTGGAATTAACCTTATGAATTCAGGTAATTATTCTCTGCCCTGACTCTTGTGTGAGGGGCTTCAGAGCCATCTCCCTGCTGTCTCCAGAAGCAGCAGTCCACAAGGACATTTCAGATATTAATTGGAAGGGAAATGTTTGCCAAAGGTCAGTTCAAGCAGAAGAAAAGCCCCTTTCATTGTGGCTGAGGGGAGAGCAGAAAAAATAAGAATCTCGAGGGAGGCACAACCAGCCTTTGTGATTTATTTGGTAGAAGGCAGGTGAGAATCAGTGAATCATTCCCCTCTTATTTATTTTTGCCAGCCTTTACCCACTTAACACATTTCTAGCCAGGACATAGATCACCTCAGCACAGTTCTCAAGACTGTCCTTTTTTTTTTTTTCCCTACACTTCTGCACACACAAGATAAATCACTCTGCTTATGACTTCATGTGGATTAGTGCACAGGAATGTTTAAATCAATGTTTGGAGTGGCTCATCTTACTTGCTGATGGCCAGCACCACCCAGTTTAATACAAAATGGCATTCAGAGACCAGAAGGGCATTCCCTTTGTATTTCACATGAGATCACAACGCCATTGGGGATGCCGAGACTGAAGTTCAAGAAGAAAAAGGATGGGAAATTACAAAGGACAAGTTGAAGGCCTCCTGACGGTTCAAAACAGATGCAAGAAATAAATCATGAATTATTTCAGCAAGGTCTTCTGCCACATGGACATCTACCTCTTTGCTGTGCTGCATTTCTCTATAGATACAGACATCTCTGGCAGCTCTCATTCTGTTCCAGAATTTTTACTCCTAGACAAATGCAGGATTGCTTTACTCTTATTTTTTTGGTTACAGACAATATATGACATAAATGGAGCATCACATTTCATTCATTATTTAAGAGTGGGGGTGTTTTTTTTGTAAAAAATGTCTCATTTCAGGCCTTTGTTCCTCGCTGTCTTATGTTCCTGGGTCCTGGTAAGCTGGAGATGCATTGAGGATTATAGGACTGAGAGAATGGAATGGGCAGATGAATTTGATAATTCTGACTGTGCTGAAAGTCTCTGAAAAACAGAATAAAGATCCTGGCTACAGGTCAGTCACCTGCCAAGCACCTCAGTGTCAAACACTGGAGGTGGCTCCAGTGTTCAGACCACCAGCCCAGGTTTTCAGGCAGTCATGGACTCAGAGGCTTGGGATAGGAGGATCCCCAAAGCTGGGAGTCACTTGGGTCTCTGTCCCCTCACCAGGTAAACACCTGGGTTAAAGGACACGTTCTCTTCAGTAGCCTGCTGAAAAAACTCAAAGACAAGTAAAGTTTCCTGAAAACACCTGAGCTCTACTGTGAAAACCTGGCTTGGCAAAGTGTTTTGATACTGTCACAACTGCAGCTGGAAAAAGTGCCCCCCAGTTTTTGCAGTTTTGCTGCAAAGAGTATTCTCCTGCCTAAGCATTTGCTTAAGCATGCCCTGTGTTTGCTTCTGCAAACAACCCCTGTAATATAAGTTCTCCATCCTCATCCTGGTATTAGACAACCAGGCAATCTGTAAGCAATGGCTCTCCAACAACTGGTTGAGAAAGAGGACTGCTGCAAGAAAAGGCACTTGCTACCTCTTTTGGAGACAGTCCAGACATTTAGTATGTAAAGGCTAATCCAGTTAAGCCATGTAAGGCAAATACTCTGCATATTACCTTTGTAGCTGCCTAGCTAACAACCTACAAGGACCTCCTTTATTTTTTGTGTAATAGCCTTTGACACCTGTTTCTCAGAGGCAGCTATAATCTCAAGATAGGCAGTATGAGCTTGCTTTCAGAGATACTGAGTACATAAGGTCCACGCAATTTCTGTGAATTTCTTTCTCCCAAATGTTAGGTCCCATGTCTATAAATTAACCTCGCAAGTCAGTAGGACCCTGGTTATTGTAACTTGCAATATACAGTGTTCAGAATAAACACGTTTGTGATCCTTCTGTCCACCTCAGCGATGGGGAAGAGTAGGAAAACTCATTGTGGCCCTGAGCATCAGCAGCAAGCACTGGGAAACATCCTTGTCCCTTTGCAGAGTGGGGCAGGTCCTAAAAGTTACAGGTGAAACAACTGCCCTGCCTAATTATGACCATCTCAGAGGGTCATCTCTGGGGGAGGAACGCTCCCATGGTCTTACACAGTGAAACAGTGGAGTTCTGTCGAGCTGCAGGGACAAGAACAAGGAACTGGTGCCTCTTTCCTGTAGTCAGAGCTAAACCCCTCCAAGTGGCAGTAACTGACTGCCCCCACAACTCAGGATCCATCCAGCCTTCAGAAACCTCTCATACAGGTTGGATGAACTGCCCTCTCAGAACATCAGAAAATCCCTTGGCAGACCCAGTTACTCCTGCTATATGGACGCCTAGAAGCAATTTGTGCATAGTCACTCCAACAGTCTTTCAGAGGAATTTATTTAACATGCTTTCCTGAGTCCTTAATTGCAGTCTTGTGAATCCTAGCTGCTACCCTGAGCAAACAACAGTATTGTTGTGAGAATAACTATAATCTCCTGGTTTCCTTTTCCCAGGAAGACAACTAGTAAAATAGGTAGTTCTGCTATACTGCAACTTCCTATAGATGTTTTTGATTGCATTGTCCTCCCTAGTGTTACAATAAGAAATAAACTTCTCTCTCTGGTGCAGTTTTCAGTTTCTCTCCTGCTGGGAAGATGCTCTGTAATGCCCAGTGATTCACAGCTCTGATATTTCATGTCTAATGGAATTATTTCTGGATGGAATTGTTACCTTCCCTGAGAGACATTCATAAAGCTGGTAGGAGACAAATTATATACATCTTCCCCTATCTCCTCTGCAGTGCTTCTCAAAATCAAGTTATTTGGCTACACTTTTAAAAGTTCCTCCCACTGCAAGAATGTGTGAGAAATTTAAAGGAAAACATGGGGCATTGAAATTGCATGAAACACAGGAAATTCAGGGTTACAAATGGACTTAAGAAAGACCCAGCTGTGTCCCAGCACAGAGGATTAAGACAGGGGGAGCTGAAAACTCTCTCTTCTTTTTCTGTAGACCATATTATCAATAGCTCTCTATTATAGGATTATATGTCTATAAGGAATATGTATAGATCACCACATGAGGTGTGTTCTGTAATTGTTGGATCAGGATTAAGACACTTTATTGCTTGAAGTCAGTCTGAGTTTAAAGTGTTCTAGATACCCTGCCTCTGCTCCCTTCAGAGGTGGCTGTGTTCTGTTGCAGGTGGCAGTGCCCCAGAGGAGCCCACAGGGCTGCTCTGCCACAAGGGAAATGCCCTGAAGAGGTGCTTCACCGTTTGCCCTCCAGCACCCTGCCCTCAGGAATCCCCCAAAACTGCTCTGGGACTGAAGTCAGAAATCTGAGCTGTGGAGTGGGTCTCATAAGCCTGCTGGTGAATCATGCAGGGATCCTGTGGTGCTGGCAGACATTTCTTTTCAATTAGTTGAATTCCCAAAGTAAGCAGATATATTTCAAGTGATATCAATTACAAACATTTCAGTCTGCCCTGGGACAAGAGCGGTGCACCATCTGTGGGGCTCCATTCTTGAGGTTTGCAGGATGGGGACAAACCAGCCCCACTGAGGCTGCCCTGGGGTGGGGGTTCAGCCCCATGGCACAGGGCAGGGGCTCTTGGGGCAGCCTGGTCCCCCAGCAGGGCAGGAGGTCACAGGATGTGATCACCCATCGGTGGGACAGTGTTTTGCAGAAAACACAAGGGCTCTGTGTGGCTGAAGCCCATCCATGGGGAGAACACACCCCAGACATGCAGGAGAGCCTCCTGGGCGGCCAGAGCAGTGCAGACCCCATCCTTGCACCACCAGAGAGCACAGCAGGCTGCTCTGCCAGTGAGGACATGTCAGGACAGCACTCTGACACCCTCATTTCTATCCTAAGCCAAGGCTGGTGTGCAGCTGCCTGTACTGGACTCAGCAGGGAACTTTTTCTGTGTGCGCCCCACAGTGTTTATTTCAGGTGCTCAAGGTTTTCTTTCTTTGTTACCCAAACAAGAGCAACAGCCAGCCACGAGCACTGTGTGTGGCACATGTTAAAAACACATATTGTATTGTTGGCTTTTCGCAAATATTAAGATGAATGCTATATGTATAATGTTAAAATGGCTTTGCTGTATAGATATAGTTTTTATTTCTGCAGTTAACAAAAATTAAGCACAGTGGTGATAGTTGATATAGTATGCTTAGACTGTCTGCTTAGTTAGGATAACATCCAGTGAACACCTGATGGGGACCCTGCTGCTGACACACCAATTATCAGCACTCACCGTCTGTGGAAAGGATGGACCAAGGCCCAAACTCATGGTGATGGTGAAGATGGATTAAGACTCAGCTAAGAAACACACATGCTCTAAAAAGGCAGACCCAAGGAGTGACCATGTAAAACAGTTCCTGGAATATATGAATATATGATAGATTGATGCAATGAAAATGGTATAAAAAAGGTGTTTCCAAGACACCAGGTGTGCTCTTGGCTAAATGCCAAGCACCCGGCCATAAAAACCCTTTGCTTTATTATCTCTGTCTCCTTTTATCCTCTATTAAACTTTTTTTTAAATTTTCCAGGGTGAACCTCATTTTTCACACACAGAACCCAGGCAGCAGTGGCTGGCAGTCTGCCAAACACAACCCCTTGGCACAGCGACACCCAGGCAAAGTTCACCTGGGCACAGCATCGGGAACAGGATGGGAAAGTTGGCCTCCATTTCGGGCCACAAATAGAATTTGGTTTGTGTCGCCCAAAACAAGTGTTTTAACACCACTGAGTTGACGTTACTGTGATCAGCCTGGTCTTTACCTTCTAAAGAGGTGTCCTACAATGGGGCTGCAGAGGGGTTGTGGATCACATGGGCCAAACCTGGGGACAAGGTGAGATTCCCTTCTCTCAGGGCTGGGACTCATCCACCCCACACACCCTGGAATCAGCCACATGAGCAGCAAGGGAGCCATGGAGTGCTCCTCCTCCAAGAGTCCAAACTGGCCAGGAGTGACAGCAGGGAGAATACTCACCTCTCCTACAGACAGTGGGTGGGCACATCGGGTGAGGCTGCTGGACAGGACAGAAGTCACTCAGCTGCATCCGTCTTGCTGAATGTGAGATGCAGAGGAACCTGTGAGTCTTATAACTTCAGGGGTGATGGGCCACTGGAACAGGCTGTCCAGGGAACTTGTGGGTGCCCCACCCCTGGGAGAGTTCTGGGACAGGTTGGATCAGGCCTTGAGCAGCCTGGCCTAGTGGAAGGCATCCCTGCCTGAGGCAGGATGGTTGGAACAAGAGGATCTTTAAAGTCCCTTCCAATCCAAACCATTCAGTGACTTTACGATTCTATAACCTGTGTGGGTAGTTTAGCTTTCACCCTTCAATTAATATTATTTTGCACTCAAATCACTAAGCATGACCTGCATTTGCCCTGCCAGCTCTTCAGTACTCTTCTCCAGCTAGCATTGCTGTTCCTTACAGTTGGAATTAAGTTTTGGCTCAACTAAGTAGACTTTGATCAGCAAAGATTGAGGATCTTGGTGCTCGTCCCTCTTTCTAGATGTATTATGCTTGTGTTGGGGCCTACTTTGCATGAGTGCCAATGCACTGAAAATAGGCCCATTAAAGAGCAACAGCACTCATTAATCCTCCAGCATATAATGCAGACAACAAGGAACTTTCCAAGGGATTTGGCAAGGGCAGCCAATGCTTTGACTGTGGATGTGAAGGAATCTGTTGTCTGAATGGAGGCACCTCAGATTTCCTGCCCCTAGAGGAAAATCCTCTACACACAAACACATGGAAGGGATCATCAGCCTTTACAGAGGCCACAAAGGGTTGGGGTATCTTCAAAAAGCTGGTAACAAGATTGTGTAAGAATCAAGTAACCTAGCAAAGAGCTGTATCCCATTAGTCATGAGAGCAAATGCTGGGCTGAATTAAATGTTGATTGTGGCTTATGAAGTGTCTCTATACACATAACCTTGGGCAAGACCCAGAAATTCTGGGCTCTGCATTTGAAAGGCAGCTGGCTAAATAGCTGTGGCAAAATAATCAAAAAAGCACTGTTTATTTGCTCAATACATTAACCAAGTGATTAGCCGAGAAATGGGAGACCCAGAAGGAAAAAGAAACCTTTCCCTTTGTGTGAAATCTGTTTTTCAGACTTTCCACCAGTATTGCATATTTCCAGAAAACAAAACTAAGCTCAATATGTCTCAGCTCAGCCATGAAATCTTTGCCCAGACTGAATGATCAGTTCAGTGCGTTGCTCAGACCTCCGTGCAGATCTTGTTTATTCTCTCAAAAAATTTGAAAGGCAGTGAGATAATTACGGATTACTTACAGCCCTGTCTTATGAGACGCAAATGTTAATTCAGGAGTTCTAGAGGACTTCAGATGACCAAACCTTGGTGCTTCCTCACTATTTAGTTATTCCTGTATTTCCCTTTTAGCAGCTCAGGTGACTTTCACAGGTGACTGCTTCTGCTACCAGACAATGAGTAAATCTGCTGTATGTGGTGTCATTGCTGATATAAGCTGGCTCAAATAAAATATTTAATTCTGTTTGAGAATTTTTACTTTGCTCTCTCCTGGTTGTCCAGGCTCCCCTCAGGGAAGAAGGACTCAGTCCTTCCTAAGTAATCATTTGCAAATTCCTTCTGCAGGCCTCTTACCTGCACTGTGGTTATTGTGCTCTCTTCCTTGTAGGACACAGGAAAAAATGCTGTTCTTCCTCCTTGAGAAAATGATAAGGAAACTTTCTGCCCCTCTTTGTCTACCAAATCTCTAGTTAATGTTGGATCACTTTTGGAAGGTCACGCACAGATAATCAAAGAATCCCCCCATTGCTATTAATGCACTCCAGAACAAGTATTTACAGAGTCTATGAACTGCTAAGGAGCAATCCTGCACTTTTCTCTCTAGGCATAGAACAGGAGTAATCCTCTATGGGTCATGAATATAGTGAGGAGTGGTTGCAAAGCACTGGATTTGGGGCCATCTGAGGTGCTGTAGCATGTGCTTGCTGGCCACCAGTTTCTGCCCTCAGGGCTCCACCAGTTCTGTGTCACATCTGCTGGATCTGTGCAGATGTCTCCAAGACTCCCAGCAGTCTAAAATGACATTAAAGTACCTCTGGGCCCCTGTGGTCCCCCATGGCCTCAGCTGGGATCAGAGTCAGATTTAGTACTAGCTTTGGATCTGCATCTGGACTTTGAGTACCAAAGCTAGCACGAATATTCCCTCTTGGGACACAGTGCCTACCTGTGCGTGAGGTCTGGATGTGCCTGCACAAGCAGGAGCACACAACCAGCCCTGCAGAGAAGAGGAACAGGACAGGGGGGTCAGTCCACCCCTTGTGCCTCTGAGCAAGAGATGGATTAGGCTGGCAGCTGCCCCCACCAGTGCAGGGTCCTGGAGAGGGGCCAGAGCACAGCCGTGCAGATGTGTGGGGTGAGATATTGGACCAGGGGATTACTAAATGAGTCAGATGTGGGTAAGACTTGATAGACCTGAACAGACCCAAGGCTGTTCTCTAGGTCAAACAGAAGAGCAAGACTTTTGTGGAAGGAAGGTCTAGGTTATCAGGAGCCAGGCAGGAGCACCTCTGTAAAAACACAGAGGAAACAACACCCTGTCCTTCAAGTACACTCAGCAATGAAAACAGCACTCATACTGATTAAAGCATAATAAATGTAATGAAAAACACTGTAAGCTACTAGTGACTGCTACCTGTTAGGCATTTGGTTTAAGCCCTTTGAATGCTGATAAACTGTTTTCCCCATAGAGGATCTCCCTACATTATTGCTGTTTCCCTTATTCACCACATTTGCAGTCATCACTAGTAAATTCAAGTGATGAATTAATGAGGAGTCTGGGTGGCATCATAATGCTGTCTTGCGCACTACCACCCAGCAATCCCAGGATGCTTAATGTGCCCAAGTGGATTAGTCCTTGCAGTGCTGTTCTGCTGTATGTCAAGGCAGTGAAAGTCCCTACAGGCATAACAGAAACCCTTCAGGGCACCATATTTCAGGGTCCATGGGGCAGAAAGCCTATTTGGTACCCATCCAATGCCTCTAGGAAGTGTCAGATCTGCTCTGTGAGCACTGTGCAGACAGTCTACACGTGTTCCATGAATCTGCCTGCTGGGATGTTTTTGGCTCCCAGCACACAGGCTGAGTATTGCACATGCAGAAGGGTGCAGGAGGTTCAGTGATTCCACACAGTGGAACCCAGTGCTCAGGGTTTGTAAAATCCACCCAGTATTTCTATAAAGCACCAGAACAGCTCATGGTGTGAGCAGTCTGTGCAAGACAGAGCAGGGACTGTCATCGTAGAATGAGGTGAAGTTACCCTCCTGGAAACGTTGGACCCTCTTACCCACGTGCTATGCAGCAGCTCTATGAGTGTGTTATAAAAATGTCAAGGAGATTCAGCTGTCTGGCACCCTGCTCAGATTCCTGAGTACAAAAAGAGTCAGCAATAACCAAGATGCACTTTAGCTCTAATCACAGCACTGAGAGTCAAAAGAGGAGCAGGATTGTTAAACTTCACCATGAAACATCTAACAACAGAGCTTTGGTATTATAAATGTGCGTGACTTCACTGGCAGTACATTGAGCAACACCATAAAACTGATATTAATGTGGTTTTTATGAAAGGCCTTGCAAAGTGAGATGTCTTACTCTCAGGAAGCACTAAAACCAGGTCGATAGGGACATCTTCAATTCTGAGCACATGAACAGCTCACTAGGTCCAAGAGAACCAATCATACTTCTACATATCTTTCTGGGCTGGAACTTAATTCAAAAACAGGACTTACTGCAGCCAGAAATATACTGTATTCCATGCATTTTCCTCCACATGTTGAACTGGGAAGTAAAACATTGATTTCTAGCACATACCCTATTCCTACATCATTGATGCAGCTATATGTCTGCTGAAGTGTAAATGTCCACTGAATTATTGAAACCCTTGTAATGTTGTATAGGAAAATGTTAATCTTAACAAGACACACACAAATGCCTGCAAAACCAAAAAATCAATTGTAAATAGATAGAAAAAAATATATCTTTATTTTCATTTCAGTGATGTGTGGCCCTGCAGTGAACTCCAATTTAGAAAGGAACTGAATAATGTTTTGCAGCTGGTCAGAAAATGCAAACCCATTTGCAGAATTTTTTAAATATCGCAGACATTGCCCCAGTATTACAGTGGAAAAGAATTGAAACTATTTAGAAACAACAAAGAAGGTGTTTGTTAATAGTTAACTCAAAGCTTTACCCAAAATATTAAATGCACATACCCAGATATCACAAAAACTACACATCATGAATTTGTTCACTACTGGGAAGGATTAGCTGAAATGTACTCTGTTTTACAGTGCAAGGAAAGATGCAGCAATTTTGCAAGGAAGCTGTATAAGTTTCATCATGTGGCACCCCTCGTGCTTGCTTAGGAAAAAAAAAATTGGAATATTCACTTCTTTAGCCAAGATTCTGTTTGGGGGATGAAGGTCTCGGAGAGATAGGCACAGAGTGAACCAGTTCCTTCTGGCTGTCTCTCTTTGCCGCATCCAACTCCGTGGAAACAGCTCTCTTCCAATTCCACAGCAATATTCCCCTGAGCCAGCCCACAGGAATGTCATGGAGAAGGGTAATGCTCACAAAGCCTCCATATTTTTGGTGATAAACAGGAGTGGGATTTGGAGGTTGGCTGGAGAACAGAAACAGGAGCCAGGGTGCCCAGGAAGCGCAGGCAGCCAAGGCAAACTGCAGCACTGCTTCTTCCCAAGATCAGCAATTTAAGGGACAGGTTTATGTCTGTCATATTGCTGCCTGGAATCAAAAAACAAAACTTTCCAAACAACATTCAGAGTGGGAGATAAATAGCAATTCTTTAATGAAAGCTTTCAGATGCACAGATATTGCTCTGCGCACGTGTGATACAGGATTTCTACAGTTTTTATGAAGTTAATTTATTAGTATATCTAGCAGGTACCTCCAATCAGAGAACAGTTGCCCCAGTAACCCACCCTTAGGTCTGCCCCTCTGAAGCTGGTCCAGGGGGTTGTTTGTCCTATACGTTGTTATGTCTTTCAAATTCTGGTGAAAAACAAGGTGTCCTTGTTAGAAATTCCCTTCTTGAGAATAAGACAAAACAGAATTTCAGGAATGTGTTAGAAAGGGTTAGCTTATTCTTCTAAAATGTGAGAGAGGGCAGGAAAAGCACCAGAAATTACGCAACTATATTAATACATATATTTTAATATGTATATACTATATATACATGTATATATATCATATATATGTATATAAAATGTCTACAAAGCTACAAATATATGAAAAAGCTGAAAATCTTTAGGCATCAATATCACACAGTGTAAGCCCCACCACACCTACATGTGGACTATACCATGTCTATACTGCTAGTAGACCCAGCCATTAAGGTACAACCTTGGAATATTTTCCATGATGCTGATCCCTAAAAAGGAGGGCCAGCTTGGAGCATCCAGAGGAAAAGCAGCTTCTGCAATGGTGTTTATCGTCTTGAACATTTTCATGAGTGTAATGCAATATTATACAGCTAACTATATGGTTTTATTAAAAAATCACTCATTGCCTTGGTCTTTTCTGAAGAAGTTCTACGTGTTTGCAGACCAGAATATTCTGCTAATGAGGAATATTTTCCTCCTGGCAGGAATCCAAGCATCAAAATGTGGGTTTTCGTAGCTGCGGTGAGTAATCTGTCAGCAGGGAAACCATGACAGCCTAGAGGAGGAAGAGAAGAGAAAAAATCCAATCACATTGGAAACAGATACTCCATAAAAATAAATAAGGGGAAAACGTTTTCCAGCTCTGAAGCCTTGTGTTGAAAGTTATTATCCTGACAAAAACGGCACACTTAGATTTATTTGCTAGAATTTCTGATGATGAATCGGGCAACAACTGAAAATCAGTTAGGATGTTCGGTATTGTAGCTGATAGATTTTCTCAGTGTGGACAAAACATATTAATGGACAGCTTAGGAGCAATTCACACAAGCATTTAGATCAAATGCTGAGGCCTTTTTGGCATGTTGTGATGTATTCTCAGCTACTTCTGGGAGATGCTGTAGGTACCCAGACATCACATGGGCTGGCTTGTGGATTTCAGCAGTTTTCATTAGCATCAGTGAGAGCCACGCTAGAATATGAATCTGAAATTTATCCCAGTTTAGCTAGACTTTCTGTAGTGAAACATGGAAAAGCCTCACTGAGGTTAAGAGTGTGCCATCTACCCCTCTTGCCCTGCCTGCCCAGCCCTAGGCACAGCTGTGAAATGGGAGCAATGGGACTGTCAGCTAAATAAAATGTGGTATTTTGCAGCAGCTCTGCTGTCCCTCCCACGCCTGTGCCCACAACAAACCCCACGCTCGCTTGGCTTCGACAAGGCTTTGCCTGGTCCGCACTGCTGTGATTTCACAGCAAGCTCTTTCCAGGACTGCACGTTGTTGTTTTGGCCCAGCACTGGTGAGGGCTCTCCAGGGGCTCTCTGATCTTGCTGCCTGTCCTTCCTTTCCCCTCATCACTGCCCAGTGTGACAGGTCACCCCAGGCACACAGAGGTGGCTGAATTGCAGCTGTGCAGCCCCTTGGTGCTGCCCATTTGTGGCTGCACTCAGCCCTGCTTGGATCTACAGCTGAGCAAATAATCTATTCCTCAGTTTGCTCTCTGTGCTGAAAGTGGTAGAAAATAATATATA
The DNA here is from genome assembly GCA_013390105.1 of Tichodroma muraria. Classification (NCBI taxonomy): domain Eukaryota; kingdom Metazoa; phylum Chordata; class Aves; order Passeriformes; family Sittidae; genus Tichodroma; species Tichodroma muraria. Next base: position 35,946 of record WAAG01048136.1, on the reverse strand, counting down.
AACAAGACCCATACATTCATTATTTTTATAAGCTGATAAAATGCAAAGATGACATTTTCCTTTACCCCCCATACCCCCAAAAATGTGCATCTAGAACCCAAAGTAAAGGGCTTTTTTTCTTTTCTAAAAAAATAATATTTAGGGCATTTAGAAATATTGCAAAATTAAAAATAAAAAATACAAGCATTTTGTTGAATTTCAAGGACAAAACTATGAATTTAACAGAAATTTGTTAATAATTTTGACTCTGTTGCTGAGGTTTTAGCAAACACAACACTCAACTCTTTATTTATTCATTTGGAGCATATCTAGACTTCATCTCAGAGCTATAACAATGCCATCTCTGTTTTTCTTTTCACCTCTGAAAGTTTTCACTAGCTTTTGTCAACTTTGTGGATCTAAAGCCAAAAATAAATAATAGGCTACTGAGATCTGGCAGTAATTTTCTGAAATTGTAGGAATGCTGAGAGGGGAATTCTGGTTTATGTTAAATGCCAAGCGTCCTCTCATGGTTCCCATGGGTCACACAGTGTTACCCACACCATAGCTTTTCAGGATCTTTCAAATCTTTGCTCTTCCAGCATTTTCTCAGGGAAAGTTCCCATTGGTGTCAGCAGCAGCTTTTCCTGACAGAAAATAACTGGTTTTAAGTGTTTGAGAAACTGTATTTTCTAAGACCAGACCCTGGGACCTCAGCATTTAACACGTTTTAGTTGAGAAGTTGAGTTAATCATTAGAATAAATCCAGTGATTTAATTACAAAAAAAAATGACAGTTTATATTGTATATTTTACTCAATGATAAAACCAGGGTCAAGCAACAGCAGACTATCACCAAAATAGATCACATTTGTGTCCAGAAGTATTTGTGCTACAGTGTTGTCTATAGTCAAAATTGTGATGTGCACTGGGGTAAATTTGAAACATAAATTTGAAACGTGTTTTAATATTCACTATTTATCATGGAATCAGGTTGAATTCAAGCCTGTTATGTAAGGCAGAACAGAATTGACCCTAACCTCCAAATACTGTTATCTTCTTTTTTTTTTTTTCTTTCTTTTTTATTTTTCTTTTTTTTCTTTTCTTACCATAATTGTCCATTTTCTGTTTTCAGCCTCCTGGAAAACCAATGACCGTGGAGAATAAAATACTTCATCATCAACTTCTTCAGGCTTTCTGGGTAAACAATGTAAAAAAGTCCAGTTGGAAGCAGCAGATTTTGCAGTCTGTAGATTAAAAAGCATATAAAATAAAGACATATGTAAGGACATTAGTAAAATCCTTAACCAGTAAAAAGGTTAACAAATTTTATATTAACCCCCACTCTGGTTACTTGGATGATGAACTCAGAATTCCACAGACTTCAAAGGAATTCCTCATCTGTGAATAAGATGGGAATATCTCCATGCAAGCCTATAAGAGTTCAATGTGACTTCACAAAAGTCAAAAAGTCACTCCAATTTCTCTGACTTTAAAAGGGGAGTGAAAACCCCTCTGCTGCACATGTTCTGGAGCTGGATCACAGTGGGAAGCTCTTAAAGAGGCCAAGCCATATGGAGTATATGACATAAATCAAACTTTGTTATCTCTGTGAGTTTTTTTAATCTGGGGGGAGGTTCACATGTGGCTTTTCCATGGCCCCACTCAAACCTCCCCCCAAACTCATGCTTCGTTGATGTTGGGTCTTACAAATGCAAACCGTAAAAACGTAAATAAAATCTCAGTTTTTACCTTCATTGTAACCTGATAACCTTGAAAGGCCTTTAGTCTTTCTTTCTTCTCCTCTTCTTGTCCCATGCTTATCCATGTGTCTGTAACTAAGACATTGGCACTGTCTGCAGCTTCCAAAGGGTCTGTTGTGAGAAGTAACTTGGTACCATACTAATGTGAATAAAATAAGAAGACCACTAAGACAAGGAACTTCAACTTCATTTGTAATGAAAATAAACTCTGTTCTAGTAGGCTGTTTATTAGGCTCCTACCTCTTTGGATTTCTGTTCAGTTATTTTAATTATTCTGAGGTCTGGTTCAAAGCCCTGACAAAAGAGATGATAGGTAAGACATCATGGAACATGTATAAGATCTTCACTAATTAATAAGAATGGTTAGAAAAATACTTATTGAACCATTGGCCATGGAAGAAGAATATCTTTCCAAACTGTAAAATTTGAGAAAACTGTATTGATTTTGTTGAAAGTTTATTTTGGAGATAAAGTGGCGAGAGTGTTCTAAAAACATAAGAAAAATGTATTCTGACAGTCACAGAATTAAATGCATATACAACTTTTTGTTGTTGTTTTTGTTGTTGTTCTAAACTGATTTAAAAAACCAATACTTTATATTATATTACAATGCAACATTCTAAAATACTGGACCACCAATTTAAACAAAATGAGATGCAACATTTCCACCCATCTGAAACAGGCTTTTTTTTTTTTTTTTGATGGAGGATGACTTTGTTAGACTTTATCAAATGGAACTGTGATCCTCCATATTTATACTCCTGTCATGTTTTCCCATTTCTGATGTTGGACTCAGTAGAATCACTTCTGCTTTGCATCCAAATAACTGGATTGGGATTCTGTACCTTGGTTCTGAAAACAGGCACTCGATAGGTGCAGGCATCCCCAGCTGGGGGCCTTGACCAATGCCTGGGTGTTTGAGACCAGCCTGGGTGAAGTTTGCCTTCCTTTCTCCTCAGCCACAGGATAACCAACCAGAGCTTGGTTCTCCTTACCCTGGGAGTGGCAATCCGCAGGTGCATTCCCAGCTTTGCAGCGCTCACCAGGAAGGACTGCAGGACGTTGTTGCCGTCCCCGATCCAGGCGATGGTGAGCCCCCTCAGCCCTCCATAGTGCTCCTGCCAAAGCAATCACAAGCTCTGGGGTTACATTCCAGAGGAGCTGGGCAGGCTGATGGACAAGAGGGAATGATCAGAAGGGTCTGTGCAAAGGCAGTTGGCTGCCTTCAAATGCTACGTGCATGGACCACACCTGGAATTACTGCTCCTACGGGATGGTCACAGGGGCAAAGCCCCCTGTATTATCATGCAAGAAGGCCCAAGTGCTGCTGCTTCCCCTGGAGAAGAACACACTGGCACATGTGCCACGTGGTGGGGCTCAGGCTGAGAGATTCAGCACCAGACACAAAGTGATTTTAGCATCTCTGACGTACAGCTATTCTTTGGGCCTCATAAACATCAGTGAATGTTAGAAATTATTAATTTAGAGACAGTCCTAGTGCCTGGAATAGAACTCCTCCCAGCTTTCCCCCATATTGTGAAAATGCCCCTATTGAGGTTTGCTCTAGCTTGGTTGCCTCTACACGCTGTTCCCTGTGGCCATGGCAGTGACCATGTCCTGGGAGTGCATCTTCATCCCACAGGACAGGACAGCAATGAGCAGCACTCTGCTCTGAAAGCAGCTGTGCCACTCATGGCCCGCAGCATTTGTTCTTCATTGTTCAGCCGAAGAGTGCAGGGAATTTTTCAGAAGTGTGGATTACCCAAACACGAAACAGTGTTACAGAGTTAACCATGGCTTTGTCTGATGGCACTTACAGCCTGGCCATGTGCAGTTACTCTGTCCCTCCCCCCCCAGCAGATGAGGCCTAAGGAGGAACAAGAGTAACAGGGGTTACATATTTCCAGGGCAGGACAATTTGAGACTCCTTAATGAGGGTTGTTTTAAATATGCATGTTTATAGTCACTTAAGCTTCTACCAAAATTTTTACAAAGACATAACCAAATTCTCCTCAGCCTGCTCTGTAAGACTCTACCTCATGACTTGAAACAATTTCTGGAGAGCCTTTTATTCTTAGCTCGAATCTGGGCCATGCTACAATTGCATTGTAGTAGCTGGAAGCCAGACAGTGTTTCAACACTTTGTGTGACATGCTTCAATGCTTGTCAGAGAGGATAAGTATCCACATTGTACTAAGTGGCAACCTTGCAGGCAGTTGCAGAAAAGATGCCAAAAGACTGAGCAGGAAAATCCCTCCTCTCCTGGCAGCAGCTTCTCCTAAATAAATAATTTGTGAAGTTGTTCCAGAACAAAGTTATTAGCATTTCTTCCAGTGACCAATTCTGAGTCAAAAATAATAGTACTTGAAACATTGAATGACATTAAAGTTCTGTAAACAACTAAATCCGATAGAGTCCTAGACTGCTCAGGTTTAGGGGCTAAAACTATGGTATTGCAAAAATATTGCTTTTCAGTTAAGCTTTGTTCTCCTGTAAATGCCCTTGCATCCAGCATCATTGGCAGAGGCTGGATGCAAGGGCATTTACAGGAGAACAAATCAGGACTTTGTGGACAAGGAAGTTATTTCAGTATAACCATTCTGCAAGGTCTCCAAGGATCTTTCAAAGTCCTTCCACATCTCCTAGCAATGGTGCTCCTAGGAGAAGGCCAGACTGAAGCATTTATTAAAGGTGTTTCCATTTAGGGCTTAGTGATAGCTGAGACCAAAACCCACAGCCAGAGGAGAGAGAGTCCTGACTTCTTTTCATCTCACTGTTTAAAAATAGACATCTCAGCCTTAATACTCAAAGCATTGTCTAGAGTCACAAATACACTGCTATGTTAAACAACATCACCTTATTGCCAGCTGCTGCTCTGCATTAAAAGAAGCACAGTGAAAACTGAGCGTCTTCCTCTGTTTTCCCAAGCTACTAGCTGTATCAGATAAAATACGGAGTACTGGACTTGTCTCTATAATGATCCCTGATATGCACTGGAAATTGCAAACCGCATCTGCAGTGACTACTCTAAACAGTGGACGTAGCTGATTTTAATGAAGACGTTTTGCTGATGGAAGGAGTCGTAGCAAGGCAGACTCAAGCTGTGTGTGTGCTAGAGGAGCCTGTTTTGTATCCTGTGCCAGGCTCCATGCTGCCACTGGTGCAGTGCTGCTGTAATTCAAACCTCTTCATCTAAAGCCAGATCACTGTGATTGTGACTGTACTGCTTATAAACAAACACACACCCTCAGCTTCCAGCAAAGATGAGGTGATCCTCTTGGTCAGAACCAGAAAGCTTGGAGGTAATACAAAAGCTATAGTAAATGAGACACACTTCCCCTCCTCTTTTACAGTATGTGCTTATTCAATCACACAGGTGAAATCCTGCTACAAGTGTTTTGCCATGATAGTAACACTCTAAATTAAATGAGAGCCTTTAAAATACTTGCTGATCACCAGAACCTCTGAAGATATTTACCCTTTGCATTCCTCCCAAATTTTTACAAATTATGTTATATTGATGTAGGTTCTACTCCTGCATGGGTGTTCTGCAGTTTCACTCTACATTTGGAACATGACTCCTAGTAAAGCCACATAAAACCCCAATATATTTAGAAAGCCTAGAGCCCTTCTCCCTTACGGAGCCTCTTTGACAAACTAGTAATTGCTGCTATAGTGCCATAAAACTTGCCTATATGCCTATGTAATTCTCATGAAAAATCCCAGCTAAATAAATAATACCAATTTTACATTCAATTTTTTCACCCTTATGTTGCTTTTACAATGTTTCATTCCATTCTTATTCATGGCTGCAGTGTTTAGTGTAGGCAACCCTGGGAAAAAATAAGCCTGCTCAGTGATTTGACCCTGCTGTATGTGTGGAGAAGAGTTAACTAATTAGGGACATCTGTGTCTGCCTCTGCCTGGACTTGCTTCCAGCAAGACTGAAACTCTGACACCATTATAGATTAATTCTGAAATGTTTGACCAGAACTGTCATAACACCCCTCAATTAAAACAAGCTTTTGAATAATGAATCAATAATCTGTCAAATTTTAAAATGGAATGCCAGGGACTAATCAAAGCTTTAGCCCTTTGGGAGATAGTGCAATCCAGTAAATGAGAAACTGGGCAAACTTGGACCTTCTGGCTTTCAAACTGGGCTTAAGGCAGATGCTGGGCCAGTTATCTTTCTTACTCCCATGCTGGGTTTTGTCACGGTTATTGATACAGTACATTTTAGAGGATCGGGACAGATCTTGGTTGGGATTTCTAATCATTAGAATAAATAAAGGTGATGATGGTTATGACTTTGAAAATTGTAATAATTTGAGGTCTTGGGGTCACACAGCAAGGAGAATTTGAGAATATATTGAATCCCTTTTTTAAAAAGCAGGGCAACATTATTTGTTATGCTGTTTAAAAAGAAATGACCAATGTATTTCTTACGCCAACCATTGCTTTCTGAAAAAGAAAATTCCCCCCAGACCAGCGACTTAAAAAGATAGTGGCATATGGATCCACTCTAATTACCAGTCTGGCCATCCTGCAGTCAGCTACAAGTGAGCTGATTTGGCCAGTGACATTAATATCAATTGAATCAATGTCAATACCCAGGCTGTCTCTGGAATACAAATTGTGTGATGCTGCCCTCCAGCCACGCTGAGCAGAGCAGAAGCTGAGCCACAGCTCCTGCCCAGGGCACCAAGAGGCATTGGGTGGACTCAGCTTGTGGCTGTTACAGCACAAGCAGGGGAGTAAAGGGGCTCAGTGCGCGCTCACAAGCTCACAGCCTTTAAATGCCAAAGCCCCAAACCCTCAAAATCGGGTTCTTTACATGTTTGCAACCATTTTCAGTGGGTTATAACTCAAGCACGCTCAATTCAACACAACCTTTTAAGAAGGAAGGAAGGAAGGTATGCTAAGAAAAACATTTATCTTGACATAATAGAGGGCATTAACCCTGAGCACAATATTAAAGGACAGAGTCAGCTTAGACTTCAAACATGTGAGGGAATCCAGGTTGCTAAGGAAGAAGGCACTGGGCAGGAGGATGCTGAACCTGAGGAATCTCACCCCAATATTCATAACAAGAGCACACTGCATGATCCAAAAAGAACACCCTGAACATTTCTAGGATGAGAATTTGCCCTGAATACAGAATGAGAATTGACAGCCCTGAAAATTAACCAGCTGCATTGTTTGGGGGATGCAATGGACTATACTAAAATAACAATACTAAAATGCACCTGTGAAAAGGGAATCAGAAGCTATAAGCAAGAAAATATTTTTTCAAAACAAACCATGCAATTATGTAGTTTCAGACCAAAGAGAAAGTACTCAAGGAGGGTTCAAGAAGGCACACAACAAAATTAATAGGATACAGAAAATGGAAGAAGAAAAATGTGCTAAGCATGAAGAGGGCCAGAGTGCACGTAGAGCTCCACTGGAAAACAGAGAAGGGGAAAAAAAAGAAAAGAAAAAAAGGTACATTTTGGATATGTACTGACAGCAGGGAGGAACGGATCCAGGCAGGAAAATATTTGTGGAGATAGGGAAGAGACATTTTTTAAAGAGAAATAAGCTGCACAAAATCTGTAGTTGCATTTAAATATTAGGCTAGCAGTCTGTTCCACTATTGTAGTTTGCATATACGTATAAATCAAATAAATTGCCTTTGCACTGCACAGAAACAGTCCAAATATTATATACGGACTTTCAACTCATTTAAAGAATCAGTGGACCATTCCACATCCCTGTATTAATCTTCTTGCAGGCAGTACTTGGATGACATGTGCTGGGGCCAGCCCTGTTCAAAATTTTTATTGATGACATGGATGAGGGTATTGAGTCTGTCATTAGTAAATTTGCAGATGACACTAAGCTGGGACTGTGTGTCGGTCTGTTGGAAGGCAGGAAGGCTCTGCAGAGAGACCTGGAATGGTTGGATGGAGGGGCAGAGTCCAATAAGATGAAGTTTAATAAGTCCAAGTGCCAAGTCCTGCATTTTGGTCACAATAACAGTGTTACAGGCTGGGGACGGTGTGGCTGGACAGTGCCCAGGTGGAAAGGGACCTGGGGGTGCTGGTCCACAGCCAGCTGGACATGAGCCAGCAGTGTGCCCTGGTGGCCAAGGAGGCCAATAGCACCTGGCCTGGATCAGGGATAGAGTGGCCAGCAGGAGCAGGGAGGTCATTCTCCCCTGTACTCAGCACTGGTGAGGCCACACCGTGAGTGCTGTGTCCAGTTCTGGCCCCTCAGTTCGGGAAGGATGTGGAGACGCCGGAGCACGTCCAGAGGAGGCAACGAGGCTGGAGAGCGGCTGGGAACACAAACCCTGTGAGGAAGGGCTGAGGGAGCTGGGGGTGTTTAGCCTGTAGAAAAGGAGACTCAGGGGTGACCTCATCACTCTGTACAGCTCCCTGAGAGGTGGCTGTAGTCAGGTGGGGGTCGGTCTCTTTCTCCAGGCAGCAACTGACAGAACAAGAGGGCACAGGCTCAAACTGCCCCAAGGGAAATACAGGCTGGATAGTAGGAAAAAGTTTTCCACAGAAAGAGTAATAAAGTACTAGAATGCTTTGCCATTCAGTAATGTTTTGCCATGAGTCACCATCCCTGGACGTGTTTAAAAAAAGACTGGATGTGGCACTCGGTACCATGGTGTAGTTGAGGTGTTAGGGCATGGGTTGGACTCGATGATCTTGGAGGTTTCTTCCAACCTAGTTATTCTGTGATTCTGTGACATCTTGCTGAAAATCCCACCCCAGCTTGATTGGGGTAAGTAGCAACTAGACCCTGTGGCTCACATCTCTTCAAGAGTTAATCTCATTTCTGTGGCCTGGTAGAGATCATTATATGATTAAAACGTTGTTTCATTACATTCCACTCCAGTGCAAAAAGGAAAAATAGGGAGCAGAGGAACAGATCAGAAAGGGAGAGTTCAGGCAGTGCCATCACTCACAGGGAGCTGCTGAGAGCACTCCCCTGCCTGCCCCTCTCTACTGGACAAGAAAGCAGGAATGGAAAGTAAGTCAGCAACCAGCAGTACAACATGCCCTTGGCATAGCAGGGTGGCCACCCAGCTACCCTATAAAGATCTCCTGACAAATTTTGGGCTAAGGAACATGCTGGAAATAGTCAGGGAGAGATGGGCAGATGGAGGAAATGGTGCTCTGCTTATTGGGCTGTGTGAAAGTGCTGCAAATTTTAATAAAACTTCCATGCCTGTCTAAAAGCTGAGCCATTCCTTGTGATCTCTGTAAGTGCTCACTCTGTCATGACACCTCTCCATATTAAATATGTCTTTTGTTTGAGCACCAACTGCTATGGACCTGCTTCTTCATCACCAAAGACATCCTCCCTGGTGTCTGGCGCAGCGAGGACACCCACAGCTGCTGGTGCTGCCCTTGGTATTCGAACCAGAGAAGTTTGTGGAGTTTGCAGCCTGTGGGCTCATATTCACCCAGAGCTTCTACCACGGCTGCCCTATACGAGGATGCAACGGAGGAGGAGCAGGGGGTGATCAACCGGGCATGTTCTCATCCTGCTGTTTTCCACAGGCCTCCCCCTAAGATCAATGGGGGAAGAGATGCATCTCCAGAAGGCGACTGAGATGCTCATTGGTCTCCCCTCACTAACTGGAGGTGGAGTAGGGGGCAGCAGCACTGTGAGCCTGGGTGCTGGAGTCAGTGGCCTAGATAAAACCATGTCTAGGGGCAGAGATATCCATGGCTGTGTGGGCTGTGAGTCAGATTGTTTCTGAAGAGTGTTACTCACAGGTGATAAAATGCTAATTAACAAGGCGTTTGCAAGACTGAACACCCCACAAAATGCAACCAGAAGATTCTCCTGACTTATATTTGCACACAGTGTTTGCAACTAAACGATGACATTCTCACTGCAGCTTACTGTCTTATGCAGTTTGAACATTGAGGCTGGCTCAATATCTTACAAATCTCCCTTATCCTGAGGTCTGTAACCATTTTAGTCTCAGGTTCACCAATTTTTGCTGGTCTCTTCACTGTGAATATAAAAAATTTACAAAAAAGATACTTAAAATAAAGAAGTGATTTTCACCAAACATGAGTCTTCCAGAATTTAAGGTTTAAAGCATGAATAAGTTAATATTACTCTCACTAGATCTTTCCCACACACTCAATGTCCCATAGCAAAGTCTCCAACAGCTAAGAAACATAGCTGAATGAATCAGGAAGTTATTCTGCCCTGCTGTTTTCAACCAGTGTGGTTTTTATTTATTCAGAAAGTAAACAAGGTCAGAGGAGTCCATCATAGTAGTAAACCAGCCCTGCAGTATAATAATCTTTTTTATAAGCCAGATCCTCAACCGATTGTAAAAGCACATAGTCCTTCTGTTCACAGATAAACATCTGGTATTCTGTGTGTAAAATGTTATCCCGCTGTCAGATCCACTATTACATTAGATAAAAATAAAAAATACGACCTCTTTTAACTGTTCTTTGATGTGAGCAAAGTTGAAACTGGTTAAAGGGCCTGAACACTAAGCATTTGTACTGGTAACATTAACTAGCTTTTCAAAACAAATTTGTTCAACCAATTTCCTAATATATAAATAGTGATTCCTTTTAAGCTGTCCATAAATTAGGGAGGAATCAAGAGCAATCTACTGAGTGCTTTTAAGTCAGTGGAAAAACTTCTGCTGGCTTTGCCTGAGCCAGAGTCTCATCTTTGTCTTAATATGTACAGCCCTCTGTACATCCTTTGAATTGCAGACTAATTCCAATGAAGTACTTAATTTTGTGCTCAACTTCAGTCCCACTACACCTGATAGGACTACATAATTGTTTTAAATTAAACAGGTCCTTAATTATATTGATGGATGAAGATCTCTCTAAACAACAAGCCATGTTTAATTACTACTTTGGAAAACCTAGGGATAAATGGTTTTGAAGCTGACTTCCCCAAATACTTACTAAGAATTAGCAAAAAGAAAATTGTTTATATTTTTACCTGAAGAGTTAGGTAATCAGCTAAAATCTGAAGAGGATGATATAAATCGGACAATCCATTGATTATTGGGATCGTGGCTTCTTTTGCCATTAGGTCCAGATCATTATGGTTATAAACTCGAGCCAAGATTGCGTTTGTCATGCTGGACAGCACCCTAGAGATGGCAGAAAATACTCAAGTCAAACACAATAAATATACCCCTATTGCACTCTTCACCATGCAACACATAAATATTAATGAGAAATGGTAATGAATCAATATTTTTCAGCTATCTGAATAATTTATCATGCCTGCAGAACAGACTCAAATGTAGTCATTTAACAAGCTGCTAATAAGTAAGTTTCACTTCCTACTGCTACTATAGTAAGTAAATGAAAACTGCTGCTCTATTTTACACTCTTTTCTTTTTAGCATTTCATTGTGGATGGAACGTCGATATACATTAAGCTCTCTGAACTAAGATAAGAGATTGTGTGATGCTATAACATTTGAAGAATTTGATAACCTCAGAGGAGATAAAGTATATGATTTTTTTCAGTCTTTCAGCAAAGAACAAACGTAGCATTGACTGAATATTATAGACTCTGTATGGTAGCCTGACTTCGTGAGGGTCAGCAATCTGTCTTAGGTTACCACAATTGTTTACTGATCTTAATAAACACAGAACAGGCTGGGGTTGTTGGCCCTTTCTCCTACCTACACGCCTATGTAGTGACTCACATGGCATCAGCATTCAAGTAATGCCCAAATTTCAAACTCAGGGTTGCAGGAGCCCCTGTACTACTCTGGCATTAACCTCATTTGCTGAAGTGTGAAAGACACAGAGATTAGCACAGTGGATTAGCATAGTAGATTAGCATAGTATACTCTGAATTTTTTAGATAAATTAAATATGGGTTGGAGCTCTTAATTTCTCTGCATTTCTGTGTTTTAATCAGGCCCTGAAGCCTGACTTTGAAGTAGCACTTTGTGTGTTTTCACATTATCTGAAATAGGACCTTAAAACTAAACAAGGGAGGACTGAATTAGAAATATCTGGAAAAAAATCCTTGCAGTATCTGTCTTCCTGATTAGCCATGGCAAATTCTTGCACCTTCTCTTGTGGAAATAAGGGTGTTAATACCATCATCAGTAAGGTCTCCTGATGAAGTCAGTAACAAGTATTTTCCACTGACACCAGACACTCCTCACACAAGCAAAGTTCTTATAAAATGTTACAAGATTGCCTGTAGAGCTCTCTCTGCAGAAAAGGACTATCAATAGCAGATACAAATGAAGAGGAACTGAATAAGGTATTTACTGATTATAAAGTACTGGAACAGTTGCTGTCGGTGCCATTTTTTCTTCTTAGCTCACCAGTTCCTTTCTCTGGGGGAAACCTGTTTTGCTCTGAACTGGTCATCAGGGATGCCATGCATGGTTTCTTTTATTAGCCATCTCAGGGGTAGACACCCTAAACATGACACAGCCCGTCCCCATCAGGGGGGATGTGTCCGGTCCCCATCAGTCAGGGGAAAGGGCCAATCACACTGGGAAATTGCTCGTTTTCCTTATAGCTTTTTTTCCTTTAGTATGTGAGGACAGCTGATTTCTGTTTGACACAGCTGATCAAGAAATTATAGAAGATGGTTCCTCCATAGGGTATGCCATTAGGGAAAATTCAGTCGTAATCACCAGCTAGTGAAAACTGCTGGACTTTCATCTTTAGTCTGTTGAAAGTAGATATCAGACTTATTGGACATCTACCAGCAGAACACCAGACAGTCCTTCTGCCAGCATTTCTAGATGTCGTATTTTACAGTAGGAAAATCAGCTGTAAACTGATTTTCCTACTGTAAAATACGACATCTAGAAATGCTGGCAGAAGGACTGTCTGGTGTTCTGCTGGTANTGGAGGTCTCTGATTACAGGGGCATGATTATATCTCCAGTAATTGAATCAGTTTAAAGGAAACCATGTAAGGCTGGAATTGCATAGGGATAAAAAGGGTTCTGAATATACGAGTCTTATCAAAGGTGAAGTTTTGGAAGCTGAGGGCCTGTAAGCACAGATTCATCAGGTGGCTATGTTTAAGGTTCTTATTTTATCAACCACTAGGTCTTTCTCCCTTTTCATTCTTTTGCAAAACTGTGAGACTATGAACTTCAAAATTCTAGAGCCTAGAATTATATTATACTGGAACACTGAGTACATTGGAATGCTGCATATCTCTCTTTTTGAAGTAATTTATATTTCTGTAGAGAAATAGCTATCCTCAACTGTATCCTCTGAGGAATCCAAAATGAAAGACAGAGTATGCCTTTTTGGTGTGGCAGACCTCTGAATTTGAAAATGGGGCATTTGCATATATTTTGTATGGAATACTGCTATGCAATGTAGTTTTGCTTTTGTTTTAAAAGTTTATATCCATTCAAAAGCTTTAAACTTCTGATAAGAATATTTCACTTTCATTTATAGTCTCACAGGGACAGACAGTGGATGTGTTCTCAGCAAAGTAAATCTGTTCCCCATAAATGCAGAGATTAATGCCCTAATAATTCCAGTGGACTGGTAAAATCACCCTATGAGTTCTTCAGGGCTGCCACTGAACCTGATGGCCGCTGAGCTTTAGTGATACCCAGTGGAACTGCTCTACAGTGGGAAATACAGACACAGTACTTATATTTCATTTCAGGTAATACATCAGACATGTTAAACAGCACTGAAAGGCTTAGAGCTCCTTAATGGGCGGTAACTTTTTGCCACAGTGCCAGTGTAAATGTAAATGTCTTGTGAAGCATGGAGGAACTGATTTATGAGCAGGTAATAAGTCACTAAAAATATGTTCACAGCAGCAATGCTTTCAACCCTTACCTGCAGCAGTTCCAGTAAAGACTGTGACTTTTATGGATCTGTGCCCCTTTCGCTTTAAGTCTCAATCTCAAGTACTTCAAAGGCCTTCAGAGCCCCAGACACATGGCAGTAAATATTTGAAATACCCTCTGGGTCTACTACAGGCATTCTTTTTTGTTCTTACATTAACTGAATGAGGTTGGGATGTCATCTTTCATTCATAAGAAGCACCAAGGAATTAACACTCCAGTGGTTCTTTTGGGTAAACTGCTCAGCCTTGATTAGATTATGCAGTCAGTAGTATTTCTGCTAATGAGAGCAGAGGTGGAGCAGAGCACGTGGGACTCTGTAAGGATTTGGGAAAAACCCCTGTCCACTGTAGCAACTGAGAGCTGTGACTCAGCAGAGGAGCAAAATACCCAGGTAAGAGTCATAAATAGGGACTTGTCCTAGAAAGGCAAGCAGTGACAGAGAAAAGGGGGCTGAAGGTTTGCTTGGGAAGTGGCTGTTGTAGGAACGTTATCCACAGAGTGGGGGATGCCTTCAGAACAGCTGGAAGATTTGCTTGTTTCTATTTATTGTCTTATTTCTTGCAGTTTATTGTCTGCCTTTTTCCTTTTTTGTTTGTACAAACAAAGGCCATTCAGGACACTGTAAACAAAAGATTTAATGTCCCTTTACTGTCACATTTGGGAAGAAGAAGAAATGAGAACTGGCCTATATTACACATATCCGGTTTTGTGTCAGATTTGCTGTAGGGTTGGCATCTGAATGGCAGAGAGGCTTCAGGTGACAGTCCTGCATGGCTAGTGGGACTATGCGTGTGGAGGTTATTGCAGGGAAGAGCTTTGGAAGGGCCCTGACTCCATCCCTCCCCTTCCTGAAGGTTTGGCTGCTGGGGTTTACAGCCAGCTTTGCAGTAGTGCAGATGAGGGCTGCAAGGTGATCAGAGGGAGGGAACACCTCGCCTACAAGGAAGGGCTGAGAGAACTGGCATTATTCAGCCTGGAAAAGACAAGGCTCCAGACAGACCTAATTGCAGCCTTCCAATACCTAGAGAGCCTACATGAAAGAGGGACTATTCACAAGAGCCTGGAGTCACAGGACAAGGAGGAATGGCTTCAAACTGACAGAGAGTAGGTTTAGATTGGATATTTGGAAAAAATTCTTTACTGTGAGGGTGGTGAGGCCCTGGCACAGGATACCCAGAGAAGCTGTGGGTACCCCATCCTTGGAAGTGTTCAAAGCCAGGCTGGATGGAGCTCTGAGCCACCTGGTCTAGTGAGAAGTATGCCTGTCCATGGCAGGGGGATTGGAACAAGATGATATTTAAAGTCTCTTCCAACCCAAAACATTCTGTGATTCTATTGTTGCAGCTCACTTTGATTCTGGCAGAGTTATGTATCTAGCAGAGAGTGAGAGTTAAGTACTTTCAAACCTCAAGGGACTGGGATTTTTACTTTCTGTTATCAATACCCATATGTCTTCCCTTTCAGTAATAAAAAAATAAGGAAGGAAAATTTTAAATGTTCAAATGTTTGATCATTTTTCTTAAATTTTCATTGGATTTCATCACAGAGAACAGCAACACAGTTCTCAAACAGTCTCTCCCACCGACAGAGAACTGTGGTATTCAGCAGAGGCAATGGAACTCATCTGCCTGATTGTACATTTTGAATTGAGCCTGATGAGCTTGACACTGCATATCTTTCACCAGAACAAAAAGGACCACTCAAACACTGCTAACCTTCCAACAGCTGGGCCTGACTGAATGGACCTCAGGCTGCAAAAGGGCTGCCTAGAAAGCAGGATAGTGCTAAGGCTGGATGAAGCTTTAATAGCTGGAGTGCTATGGGAAACAGCAGGAGCACCTGCAAAACGTGACCTCATGCTCTGCCAGCTTCCTGCAACATCAGAGGCTGCCCACTGCAGGAGAACTCTGAGCTCAGGTGCTCCCTGCCCCAGCGATGGAGAGAGGCTGCTGCCCACCCCTGTGCGCCCGTGGGACTGGCTGGGACTGACACCTCCCAGGGAGGCCAGGAAGAGAAGGGAGCCATAGCCCAGCCTCCACAGAAGTCCTGCAGTGGGTACAGCTGGGAAGGAGGGTGCAGGAAATCTGAAAGTGGCTACAGAGTGTTGGTCCAGTTTCATGCTGCCGAAATAAGGGATCAGAAAGGCCCTCAGTGGCACCCTGTCACTGCAGGGACGCTACTACAGCGGGCTAAGGCCTACCAGCAGCTGGCATAACTAACATGAATGATGTCTTTGCTTTTTGATCTTGCTCCAAGGGCAGCAAAACCAGAAGGTTTGAGTCTTGTTAGAATATATGTGCTGTCATCAGTGGAATTACATGGCTACTGAGGTTCACAAAATTGTTCCATTTGTAAATGTAACCCTAATTAACACTCTATATGCCAAAATAATTCTCAGTGTGGGAAGTGTAGGATAGCTTGAGAGGATGGAATAAGGGTTTACTGAGCTACAGATGCTGTGAGCTGATCTGTAAATATTTAAGGAATTTGGACTACCTTCTGACATTTTCCAGAAAGAAAATATCAGCTTCCAAAATTCTGTAAGACAGGTGCCAGCCCAATCAATTACCAAATGCAGTGATCAATCAAGTGACATTTTACCAACCTTGCTGTATCTGTGAGACTTTCATTAGTGCCCAGATGTATATCTTGTGTTGTAAGGAAGGAAGGGTGTCCTCCAAGGAGAGCAAATCCTACAGCGAGGAAAAAATTTTTAAAAAAAGAGAAATTAAACAACAGCACCTCATATTTATAGCCAAGATTCAAAATCTTCTTGATATAAAATACATTTACAAAATTAAAGTAGAACTCAGCAGGACATACAAATGTCAAAATGATTAGCATTTGACACACAAAATTTCAAATAAATGTGCTTTGGAATAAACCCACTCAGACGTATGCCTTACCGAAATCCTTAGCCATGAGTTCTGATCTGTGATCACAGGAGCAGTCACTCAAGCTCCAAGGCTACACATTGCCACAAGCATGACTGCTGCTCCTTGTAAAGAGTCAGGTAATCCATTCATCATGCTGCATTTCTACTTCACGGGGCTTTGCATCCTGGAAGGGCCATGAGAGTCACCTGGTGTACTTCCACATCCTTGCAAGGATCAATGTTGTCTTTCAAGTAAAGTCACTCAGGCAGAAAACCCTAAGCCTCCTCAACACTGTAACAAACTTGAATTTGGTCTCAAATGACCATGTACCTTAAAAATGATAATGTAATAGAGAGAAAAGGAAAGGTCTCAGGCCCTGCCAACATCCCTCTACCCTGCAATAGTTAGGAATTTGCAAGGAGGTCCAAAGAACTGGATGGATTAGGTATGAAGAGTAAAATCCATTCCTGAGCAGGAAACCATAGAAAGACTTGAGCATCATTTAAGAATATAAAACCCTTTGGGGGAACTTCAAAGGTATTTGAACAATGTTTTGGATGAAGACAAATTACATCTTAAGGGCAACTCTCAGGTTCTCTGCTGCTTTATTTTATTTGCACTACCAGTAGAAAGTTATCAAAAGCAACCATCTGACACAGACAGGGAAGAAAACATCTTTTCACCGACATCTGAGTCTCTCTGCCTTTGCCTAGTTTAAGTCTGAAGCCTCTTTCTACTGAATCTGAATGTAAAGTCCCTCATGGCCACACATTGGGAGGATGTTTTATGATGGGGCTGTTTTATGAACTGTCACAGATGGTTTAGCATTAGCCTAGCATGGGACACAGGGTCCCACAGCTGGGGATGTATAAAATGTAGGATTGGAGATGGGCTGTACGTGGCCCTGTAAGGCATTTTCTGTGTGATAAGAACAACTCCCAGTACAGAGATTTTCTGCAGGCAGATCCTGCCCTGTCACTAGCATTTCTGATGGAGGAAATTTCCAGAGAATCCTAGTATGGACAAACCAGACATGTTGACACAACACTGTGGGGGAATGAGTGTTTTATGGTGACAAAAATTCAGAAAGAAGCCTGTCTTTATATTTATATTGCCAGGAAGAGACAGGCTGCATACAGTGCAGAAGATTTGAGGCCTCCACTTTCTTTACCAAACTGTGATTTCTTGGAGATGCTGATGAATTTTGTGCTGTTAGAAAAAAAAAAATATATAAAAGAGAGAGAAAAAAAGAAGTGGAAAAGGAAGAAAAAACTAGAAGAAAAGGTCAAAAGCTGCTCAGGCTTGCTGTATCCATTAGATGGCACTGCTGAAAGATTCAGCACTGCAGCTTCAGCACAGTGGTTGTACAGGTCGGCCATAGATTAAAAACTTTGTCCCACAGCTACTCTTTAAAAGAGAATTAAACCAGGACTGAACACTGAAGCCTTTCACAGATAAAACCAGCAGGTGCAGGCAGCAGGTCTGGGCCCCACAACTGGGCTCCTTACACAGAGCAACCCTTATTAACTTCCATCTCCTGCTGACTGCAGGGTTGAGGTGAGGTCTTGTGCTTTGCATCAGTTCAGCCAGTCTCTGGAGTTTAAAGCACAATAGA
The DNA here is from genome assembly GCA_013390105.1 of Tichodroma muraria. Classification (NCBI taxonomy): domain Eukaryota; kingdom Metazoa; phylum Chordata; class Aves; order Passeriformes; family Sittidae; genus Tichodroma; species Tichodroma muraria. The sequence continues at coordinate 17,862 of WAAG01048136.1, read as the reverse complement.
TTAAAAAAAATATACTGGCAAATCATTGTCTTTGGAGTGCCTCTATTTCCTTAAATGTCAGATTAAAAGTAATGATGCTCCAGGTCCCACCTGAAGGGCAATTTCTGCTGCTCTACCCAGTGTACACTCATTTTATTGAATGGACCCTTTTTAATTGCTTGTTGTTTTCATCAAGGATAGCTCTCAACAATATTGCAAGTCACACGGAGCAAACTCCTAAGCATGAAGCACCATTTGTTCTACTATTACTTTTTTCATCTTCCTGCTGCAGTTCAGATACAAATATTGTATTTACATGGAAATGTCTGCAAACTACACATTACAGCCTGTTTATTCAGCACAAATTTTTAAGTCAAGGCCTCAAGGATGAATTGTTGTTGGCAGTAACTTTTCCTTCCCAAATTCTTGTGGATTTTTTTGGAGTCATATACAATTATGTCAGTGATTTATTCCTGCAAGTTCCACACAACACAGAAGCTTTGCATTTTAGGATTTTAAATGCATGCATTTTGGTAGATGATTCACAGTCCAGGCAGGCTTCAATGGACATGTTCTGTTTTCTATAAATGATGCCCAGGTAAAAAAATGGGAATGTGAACATTTATTTAGAATTGCCAGGCGTCAGGCAGCCCACTCAGAGCTGCCACCTGGAGTCTGTGTACATAGCAGAGCCCTGATGTGTTGGGCTTTCTGCTCATGAACTGGCCATCTCTGCGGGCACTGGGAACATTTTCCATCCAAAACTTTCTGTCTGGAAATACAGGAGCTCTGCGCTCTAGCTTTGTATATAGTTGTAGAGACAGAATCTTTTTCAGGTTCTTTCAGCCAGACTACCAGTTGAAAGTGAAAAAAATGGTGACTTTTGAAGGTATGCAGGCACCGCTTCAGCAAATAAACACTGGAGTGCTGTGTTAAACTGAGAGATCTAATCCTCTTTCTTGTCAACCTGGTCATACCCAAGGCCACATGCTAGATATTTATATGAATTGTGATATCTTCAATAAACTACTAAATGTTCATACTGCAAATCCAGAATAGATTATTATCTCATGCCCACACTTCTCACTACTGTTACTTTTCAAAATACACAGTTTCACGCTTCATGCTGTGGCACATTATTGACCCCACTTATGCAGCCTCTTTCAGACAGGACATGAGAAATCTTCATCCCAGGCTGTCCCTGCTGCATGGGGCAAGGGGGCCAAAATGAATCCTGTAGTTCACAGGTTGGCTACACAGTTCTGTGGCTGTCACCAAGAGACACACAAACTCAAAGGAAGGATCTTTTTCACAATTTCAAGATATATGGATTTGCATTTATTAATTTCCTCATTGCCTGCCTGGACTTACAAAATAGAAAGTATTTTTCCATTTAGACTGATAACAAAGAACTCTCCTAGGCAGCAATTACAGAATATTCCTAAAGCAGAAGCTAAAAACTGATAACCAGTTTTTAAAAGTTATTTTTAAGCTACCCTTTTAAGTGGAGAGTAAACTAAGAGTGCATTTGGGCCCTCTGTAATGAGGCTAAGTTAAATAATCCTTAGCCACTCTAACAGAAAACAGACCCTGTGCTCCTGCCATGTAATACCAGCCCCATTTTAGTTCATATGCTATGATGCAATTACTTCTGTGACTGTGTAGCCGTCTTCAGGCATGGCCATCATGTCCCTCTCACCCCACTGCATAGGAGAAGTGAGTTGGGAGTAATTCCACTAAAGCCAGTGGCACCGAGCCCCTGTGAGGCTATTAAGATCTTGTATATTCCAGTGCACACAAGAGAAGATAAGCTGAGCTTTCCTACCTGCACTGCTTCCTCTCCATTTCTACCCTGTGAAATATTGTCTGCATTCAGTATCTGCAAAATGGCTGGATTTATTTATGACTTATTCACTAAAACATAACTGCAGCTGTATATTTTAAGAGCAACAGTGACAATCAGAATATTTTACTCCAAAGCTATAACAAGGCATTCACATTTGTGCCATGCCTGAGGATGTTTATTTTACAAATAATATATGACCATGTGAATAGTTCTGTTTTCAAAAAGTACACAAGATTTTATGCAGAATGGGTATGGGACTCTGACTGTGTAGAGGTGACATTTTCCAGTGTAATTGCAGATATGTCACATTTTCCAATAAAATAGCCAGTGATAGAAATAAATCTACTAGCTTCACAGAACTGCATTTACTTTGCTACTACTCTATGGAAGTTACTTCTAGTTCTGCATTAAAGTTACAACAGCATTACTTATCTTAGAAATGGTAAAATTATATGGGTTTCAGAAATACACAATAGGACAAGATTAAAGAGGGAATGAATTATACCCCAAGGAGCAGTATATTATTCTGTACAGTTGCAATGTCACTGGAATAAAACAGTTCAGAGAAACAGGATGTTAGAAAACCTTAAATATCAAATGATCTATTACAATGCATCATAAATTAATGTTCTGATAATCTTCAATTAAGCTGGACAACTGGGAGAAATGCAAAAATGTCAACCCGAAGTTAAAGAAGGCAAGAAGGAGGTGCCAGAGAATACAGGCTAAGCTGCCTCACCTCAATCCGTGGGAAAGTGATGAAGCAGCTAATTCTGGAAACCATTTCTAGGCAGATTAAGGACAAGAAAATTGTCAGGAATAGTCAGCATGGCTTCACCGAGAGGAAGTCATGCCTGAGCAGTTTGATCAACCTCTATGATTCCATGACTGGCCTGGTAGACGAGGGGAGAGCAGTGGGTTTTGTCTGCCTGGACTTCATTGTGTCCATGGACAGTGTCTCCCATGAGATCCTCCTAGCCAAGCTGTGGATTCAGCAAGTCTGCTGATGACACAAAACTGGGAGGAGAGGCTGGTACCTCATAGGGTCATGCTGCTGTGCAGAGGGATCTTGACAGGCTGGAAAATGGTCTGACAGGAGCCCCATGAAGTTCAGCAAGGAGAGATGCAAAGTCCTCACCTGAGGAACAACAGCCCGTGCACCAGGACCTGATGAGGGCCTCCCAGCTGGGAAGCAGCTTGGCAGAAAAGGACTTGTGGGTCCTGTTGGACAGCAAATTGAACATGATCCAGCAGTGCATGTACCTTTCGAGCAAGAGTGGTGAATGGTGTCCTGGACTGCACCAGACAAATGCTGCCAGGAGGTGGAGGGAGGTGATCCTTCCTCTTTATACAGCACTGGTGAGACCAAACCTCGAGAGTCTGGACTGGGTCCTCAGTATGAGAAACATGGACATATTGGATACAGTTGGTATGTCCCTGTTAAAAAGGGTCACAAAGATGGCTGAGGGACTGAAGCATATTTCATAAGAGAAGAAAAGCTGAGAGAGCTGGGACAGCAAAGCCTAGAGAACAGAAGGCTCAGGGGGAATATTGCTAACGTATATGAAGACCTGGAGGGAGTAGGCAAAGAAGATGGAGCCAGATGTTTTTCCATAGTGCAATGAGCACAAACTGGGAAGGTCCCTCTGAATAGTAAATTCTATTTACTGAAAAGCTGATTGAGCAATGGCATAGGTTGCCACAGAAGACTGTGTAATCTTCATGCTTGGTGATATTCAAAAGACTTCTAGACATGGTCCTGGACAAGTGGCTCTAGAAGACCCTGCTTGAGCAGGGGATTGGACCAGATGACCTTCGGAGATTACTTCTAACTTCAACAATTCTGTTTATTTTTCAATAATGTTGTTCTTTATAGTCACAGGGACAGTAGGAATCCTGAAAAGACTTCCATGGTGTTAATATGTCCCAGCAAACTCTTAGACACACCACAGAGAAGATTTTGTAATCAGTGCTTTCCAAGCCTCTACTCTGTAATGAAATCCACTGATTTAGCTGTTCCTGAGAGCTGCAAAGTTTGTTTAGATTAATCTCATCCCTGGGACCTTGCCCTACAAGTCACCTCTCTCAAGTTATTGAAGGGGTAACTCTTGGGAAATGCTACTTGAGATGACTCAGGAACTTTATAAATAAACAC
>WAAG01048136.1:998-13835 GCA_013390105.1 Tichodroma muraria | reverse complement strand
TATAAATAAACACTTCAATCCACTGCAATTGTCCACTTTTACTAGACATTAGAAAATTGGTATTAAATTATCTTGTTTAGCTAAAAGGAACACATGTGGATCCACATTTGTTTTGAGTTAGAAACTCCAAGGAGAGAACCATTTACGTTAAAAAAGCAGCTGAAATGTATTGAGTTTTTGTGGACAGAAAAACTTGAGTCTGCCTTTGAAGCAAAGTCTTAGGCTTTGCAGACTTAAGACCAATTAACTGAAGGTGTGAACTCAATGCACAGAAGCTAAACTGCATTAAACTCCCTTGTGGAAGCTCTCACTCAGAAATAAATTTGTTTTATTTCACTGGAGCTTAATTCTCCCTTGGATGAATTTATGTGCATTAACTCCCATCCTTAAGTTAATTCATTTGAACTTTCCTGACCTTCCCCCTTCCATAAGCCTTCAAAAGCCAAGGACTAAGCAGTGTTTGCCTCAGAATACAGAAGAATGAAGGATAAACAGATCCAGAGAAGTCATTACCTGGCCATATACCAGGATGGCAGGCAATAAGAAACTGGACTAAAAACTCAGGAATTAAAAGGTGGGTGGTCTCCACAGAGGGGGAATGCACATTAGTGAGTCCTCATTATCTGGAGGAAACAGAAAGCAACAAGTCTGCTTAAAGAGCAGGGTCGGCAGACAAATGGCTGTACCGGACAATACAAAGGCAAATTCAGAAATGCTTGGAGTTAACGTGTCTGCTTCTACCTTCCATTACTTTTACCTTTTCTCTTACAGGTTGTAAAGAAATGTGAATACTCAACAGGTTTCCTGTTCCTTCACTAGGGAGAAGTGAGGGATGCTGGGTCAACTTAAACGAGAGAAGAGCAAGTTCTTCCTTGATGCATCACCAGTTCAGTTATTTCTTGCTATGAATGATTGATTGATGAGTGATTTATATCAGCAGTGTCACTGAATTCAGAACAATTACCATGTAAATAAAGATACCATAGGTACATGTTTCAGTGTTTGCAGGACTGTAACCTAAAATAAAAATGTTCCAGTGCCTGATATTATTAGGCTAATACCCTTGAGTCTCCATCAAGTTATCTTCCCCTGTAGATAACCATGTTAATTTTTCCCCTGAATTTATATCAAGGCATTACTGTGATTCCCAGCCTAAACACATTAAAATGTAACAATGTTAATGCATATTACATTAGAAAAATGTTTATCAGAGCTTGCACAAAATCAAACTTGTGATGCTTACTAAAGTAGATGTTAGGAAATGCACATCTTGCCAGTACAGATAGGAGTTTACACCAGAAATGCTTACTTAAATGCCTGTTACTTTATTTTTGGTCTACCGTGTTTTGTAAGATTTTGACAAAATTTCAGTGACCAAAGCCATGTGCTTGTGAAATTAATATGCAAGGTGAAACACATACTTAAGGTGAAGTACATACTTAATGTATACAGTTTCATATAAAGTCTTAATGTACTATTGCTCAGAGCTACCTGTTTCTGCAGATAATCTTGTTCTTGTGCTTCTCTTCTCAAAAATCATGGCCAAAGATTTGCCTTGCATCAAAGGCAAATACTGAAACATGAAAAATGAAGGTATTTCAATTTTATAATCGTTATGCACTTTAAAGTATAAAATACTTCTTGCACATTTTAATTCACCATTAGAAAAGTTGTAAAAGTGGGGTTTTTTTACCAGCAGTTTTGTTCTCCTGCCCTTCAATAAATTTATTAGCAGTGGAAAGGTTAAAGGCAAAGAAGTAATTTTAGGCTCAAATGCAACTCAGTTTGAGCCAGTTTTAAGGAGAACTCAGATACTAATTTAATCCCATGCAAGGAAGTGTCTTCCGTTTCCTACATTAAGTGCTGCATGTACACCATGTGTGGATGGATGGGGTTAGCTGACAACAGGGAGTTAGCTGCACAAACCTGTTTAACCTTTCCACTCACAAAGTCCTCTGAAGTGTTTAAAGAATACCTCTGGACACTTTACAGGAAGGCTGTTTGATTTGTAGCACATGATTTGCAGTATTTAAGAGCTCAGGAGATTTTGTTTAGGACAAGGCAGCTGAAAGGCTTTTTCACAATACCCTTCAGAACAGTATTTATTTCAATATCTGAGGGACCAAAGTGACAGTTAAATCATTTTACCTCTCCTTTATTCTTTATCCTTTGTTTCAAATCTGATGCCATCCACAGCAAATACTTCAGTTCTTCAGCTGTGTAGTTCTGTAGAGTAAGGAGGTCCCGACCTTTCAGATGAACGTTCATTTGAGCTGGTGCCCCATACCTGTGTCAAAAGAGTGAAAAATGTGTATTTTTTTGCCGCTCAATGCTAAATTGTACATGTGCTGAAGCCAGTGAGCAAGCACCTGAAATCTCTCCCACTCCCCTACATGACCCAGCTGGATCATCCTGATAGACGGTATTAATTAGTGTAAATAACTCCTTCTGTCAGACAGGCACAGCATGCCACTATGCGCTGTATGGATGGCCACAGGAACAATGCTTCAAATTGTATTCTAAAATGTAGATTAGATGTATTTTATTCTGTTTTCTGAGATGCATATGGCAACTGCATGCTGCCTGTCAAATAAAGGCATTCAGAACCTGGTAAAATGGCTTATGTGTAGACCCCAAAGCTGCCCTTTCAGGGGACAGAATAACAGAAATGGGTCTCGGTGCTGTTTCTCCCTCCTTTATGCTTTGTGCATGAGTAGACATTTACCACATTCCAACCCCATTCTCACATTTGGCATTTCAAATGTGTATGAAATCTCTTCTTTACAGTGGGGAAAGGGGTAAAAAAACCCAACAAAATATCCTTACTGTACCACACAAGAGATATTCTGGTGTTCATTCAGTGTATTCTGGCCTCCATCTAGATTTAGGACCTCAGAATCACATGAAATTGGATGTTGACAATCACCCACAGAAGTTACATGATGAAATTTCCTCTAGATGAGGCATCTTAATGAAAGTCTTGTCCACGCCCATGTTTCACAGGCTAAAGATGAACAGGCAAGTGTGGCAGTTCAGCCCTTTCTCTGGCTCTGTAATTTCAGCCCTCCTTAGCACTACCCAGCCCACATGTACTCTTGCTAAGGTTTTGATGGGTATGAGCTAAACATGTCTTTTTACTTAAAGTCAATATTTTTAGACTGATCTAATGAAATGGAGACCAGAGCAGTGCAAAGAAGTGGACTGAGCACAGCTAATACTTTTCTATTTCCAATTGTATTTGTGTCCTATATTTCCCTTTAGCTTACCATTGAGAATAGGCTCAGATGCAGTGCCTGCTAATTGCCAAGCCCTGAAGTCCACAGCTAGGAAAATATGCCCAGATATACCCCTGTGAGGCTTTGGACACAGTTCCACACAACAGCCAGAGCCCCACACTGCAGAGCCCTGGCTTTGAGGGTGGGCTAAACAGGGCACAAACCATTGGCCAGATGAACGCAGCCAGGGGCTCGTGGGCAGAGCCTCCATGTGCAGCTGCAGGCCAGGGATGAGGGCTGTCCCTCAGGGCTCTTGTTCCACTTGGCTTTAAGCCATTTCAGAGCTTTCCAAATTCTTTATTTCTGTCCCATTTCTTTTCAGTAGGTTTCACTTTGGCTTTCAGAGTGGAACCTTCTCAGCTTAGTGCTCTCTGTGTCCTCCTTTTCCTCCTGCCTTTCTCTGCCTGCTCTGTTTCTCTCCTAGTGTTGACCTGTACCCATGGCAGCTCCAGCCAAAGACCCTCACCAAATCATTTTTCCTGGTCCATGTGCTAAAACAGCCCTTGATGAAGTTATGAAGGCTGGTCGTGAAATGTCATTGTAAGATCTTGCTCCGCTTGGGTTTCATCCCTTTCAGAGCTGTGCCTTAGAGGGCAGGAGCATCTTTCCTTGCTGGAAGCTGGAATTCCAGACCACTGCAGAGTGTGCTGTGGATCACAGAGGGGAATTACCGAGGCTTCCAGGGTGCTGTTTCTGCTGTGCCTCCCAAGGGAGCTGTGCGGGTGCAGCTGACAAGGTCCCAAAGCTGTGTGGGCTCCCAGAGCAGACAGCAAATGTTTGTCTGCTGGACATTTTCAAGCACACTCCCAGCTCGAAGCAGAGGGAAGAAGAAAATGGAAGCAAGTGTATGGGCATTCATGGGTCAGGTGGTTTATATCACACCATGAAAGAAAAACAGCTCACCAAATAAGCTACTGAAATCCACTCTTGAATACCAGGACACTTAGTTTATAATCACAGGATTGGCTTTAATTTTCATTGTGTATATTCTGGAGGAAAATAGTTTTATAACTGGGACTTCTTTAATGACTTCAAGTTTTCAGAACAGGGATTTGCTTTTTCAACTTGTTTGTGGGGAAAAAAACCCAAACTTTTCCTGCTTTAAAATCTATGGAATTGCTTGCTGCTCCCTACTCTCCTTTGCGTCCTTGTTTCCAGAACAGCTTTGGGTCTCCTCCTTTATTGTCTCATTTCAGCCTGCAATTCCTTTCAGGGATTTAGAGATTATCTAATCTCAATTTGCCAAACAACAACTTCTGTTCATTGGTCTTGTTTCACCATCTGGCATGATTGAGAAGTAGACTGAGAAATATTCACCACTGATTTTTCCACTGGCAGATAGTGAGGCACTTCAATTGGTTACCCAGAGAGGATTTGGAATTACCATCCTTAAGTATTTTAAAGATGTGGCTAAGCAAAGGCATAGCTGCTTTCATGTGGTGTTTGACAGGCTGCAAGCAGAAAGTTGGACTAGAGATCTGCTCCTGACCTCTTGAAGATTCTGTTTTATTGCTATGACCTCCAAGAAATTTGTTCCCTTCCCTGTTATCCATATCTGAAAGAGGGGTAGAAATGGAAAAAATAATTCCAGAGAAGGAGCATGAGACAACACACCAAAGTTAAAATGTAATGGGCAGAATTGCAAGGTCAAGAAATTTGGGCTTCTTCCTTTCTGAGCAGGGACAGCATAACTTTGGATTATTAGCACAGACTCAAAGACATTAGGTTATCCTGCAGCATCAAGCACAGTGTGCTTAGATGGTAATACTCAGACAGTGGTCACAGCTCATGCCAACGTTATGCTATAATGTTAAAAAACCCACCAAAAAATAACAATGCTGTGTGTGGAACTGAACAAATCTGATTACTTCCTTGGCAAACCAGCTTTACTACAGTTGTTTTCCAAACTTGCTTGTCCATCACCTCTGTTAACTACAGAAATTCCCCAATTGGCTGCAGTAAAAATCAAAAATTCATAAAAAAATTAACACCCACCCTTTAGGACCACTCTAAAACTGTAGCAAAGAAATCATAGAACTTGGAAAACATTTGGTTTTCATACAATGTAATGTAGAAATGATAAACAAAAATTACTTATTGCATATTAGGATTCCTGTGAATGTGAAAATTTTGCATATTGTTCTCTAGAACTAATCACTTGTTATGTAAAAAGTATTAATTCTATTCTTATTGAAGCTGACCTAAAACAATGAGAAAACATGGAACTAAGTTTCAGCTCTAAAATTTTAGCCTGATTTTGGAGATGTGACAAACCTGAGATGCTTAGTGGAAGTCTGTCAGACAGACACTTTCCTGAAATCAGGGGGCACAGGCACAGTGATGTGGCTGCAGAAAGGACTCAAAGCCAGGTCACAGAGGAAGGTCTGCCAGCTTGACTTTGAATCTCCCATCACGTCATGTCATACTTTTCCTGCATGCCTCCAGGGTATATAGAGACACAAAATAATGAGGCAGAGATTCACCTTGCAGCTTCAAGGAGAGAACTCCCCACCCAAACTGGCCACGACATAGGGCTAAATGCAGAAAGATTACCTGTATTTTATTCAGATAGTTATTTACTGGTTACAGTACCTGCAGCACGCTGACCTCAAGAATAAACATTCCTTCCTGACTTTGCGGCTAAATCCCACAGAACAAATTAATGACATTCCACAAACACTAAAACCAGATAATCCTCCAGCCTCCTGAAGTCACAGAGCTTGCTGCCTGGTGAGGTAAAAGGACACTAAAACTGCAGGGAAAACCCCTCAGAGCCTTTCTCTAAAACACTCACTCTTTCATAGGATTCCACAGCTTTTGACTCCAGATTTCTGCCCAAACAACACACACCTGATGAAATTAAAGGATAAGCTCACCAGAACTGTCGCAGCAGCTGCTTGCTGGTCCCTGCTAGTTTTGCAATGCTGATGAAATTCCTCCCATTAAACAGCATCTTCTGTTTGCATTAAGACTTTTCTTAACCCACAAATAAAGTTATGAGAAAGGAAGATGTAGGAAGCAGAGAGTGAGCTGTACTGATGCGCAAATGAGGGAAAACCAAGAACCAAGGTCCTTGTTTTGGCTGTCCCAGCCAGGGCTGGGCCAGGCTGGGGCTGACCCTAAACCTTTTCTTTGGTCAAACCCTTTTGGTCAAATAGATACAGAGATTTCTCCCAGGGCCCATTGCATCACTCACTGTTTGTGCTCTTCTGTTTGGGCTCATCATGTCATATCATACCTGTGTCAATACTATCTCACAGCTATTTCATGTTAAATATTTGTACAGGAGCATATGCTGATAGAAAAAGGCAAAAGAAGATTTGCAGGATCAGCATGAGCAGGGTGGCCCCCCTAGGGATGGGACTGTGGCCATGGGGGCTCTAGCATAGCCCAGGCAGGGACTGCTGGCCTTGAGCTGAGCCAAAATGAGGGTTCTGGGCCCATGGGTATGGAACTGGGCAGGGCATAAAGACTTACTTGTGCTTTTGGTAAGCATGAGTTATTTGCGTATTATATATTATCAGTATTGTGAGTGTTATTGGACAATAACGAAATAGTCTGCATTAAAGAAATCTACATTTTCCTGGGTTTTGGGGGGTTTTTTTGGTTGTTGTTTTTTTTTTTTTTCAGACCAAGCTTTCAATTATTCTGTGGTAGTGTTAGTGGGACCCAGAAAATGAAATATTGCAGCCTGCCTACCTCCTTAGGCTAAACTGCTTGCTGTATAATCTGAAGTAGGTCAATTGCTAAATACTAAAGTGATTTCATTTAAGTTTCTACCTTCGAATATAATTGTCAGATAAGATTTTATGCCACCTGCACTGTAGGTGTTTTTGAAATATGACCATTACTTTCTCATTTCCTCCTCCCTGTAAGGAGAGATGTACTTGTGTAAATCAAGGTGATGGCATATCTGTCAGAGAGGGTGATACTTTGAAATTACAATGCAAGGAACTTAAAACATACAGAGAAAAAGTTTGACTCCCTGGGAAAGGTAGACAGCTGTGAAAAAATCATGCAGGGTGATAGCTCCTGGTGGGATTTGTTCAGGACCCCTCATGCTGAACCAGCCCTGAGATGCTTGGGAAATAAATCAGATGCCAGAGGAAATGTCAAACAGAAGTTAAATCCAAGAGAAATTAGTAGTAAGGGAATGGAAGAGAAGAAAGAGAAGAACGGAAAGAAAAAGAAGAAAGGAGAAAGAGAAGAAAGGGAAGGGAAGAAAGAGAAGAAAGGGACAAAAAAGAAGAAAGAGAAGAATGCCAGCCCATGGTTTCCCTCTTGGCTGTCCTCTGGTGAATGACTCCCATGACCTTCAAGCCCAGCCTGAGCTTGTGGGCTGAGCTTGTGTCATTAGCGACACCCTGGAGGAAAGATAGCAGACAGCAAATGTGGCCGAGGTGCCAAGGACTCCAGTCTCATCCTGCAGTCTCACAGGGAGGGGACAGTGCCAGTGCCTCTTTGTCAGGTCACACCTTGTACCAGGTCTAGCTGAGCTGGAGCTCATTTTCCATAGCAGCCCTCACAGTGCTGGGCTCTGTGCCAGCAGCACTGGTAGCCAGAAAGGCGTTGATACCACACCAGGACTTTTGGGTACTGCTGAGCAGCTCTGGCACAGCTGTCTCTCCAGCTTCCCACCTCCCATTAGTAGGTTGGGGGTGGACAAGACCTCAGGAGAGGACACAACTAGGACAGCAGACCCAAATTAACCAAAGGGATATTTCATATCATATGATGCCAGCTCAGATATAAAAACTAAGGAAAGGAGGAGGAAGGGGAAGCATTCATTTTTTTACAATTATATGCCTTCTGGAGCAAAGATGAGGTGCTTAAATCCTGCTTCCTGCTAATTGGCTGGACATCACTTGCTGACAGGAAGAAGAGAAAAAAAATCTTTTTTTTTTTTGCTTTGCTTTTGTGCATGCAACCTTTCATTTTTGCTTTAGTAAATTGCCTTCTCTCAACCAATGCTTCCTGTCTTATTTTCTCGCCTCGGTCCAGCTGAGAAGGGGTAGAGATGAAGTGGCTTGGTGGGCATCCTGGAAGGCCAATCCACTGCACCCCTATACAGAGGTTGCCTGATCCCAATTCCCACATGGACCAATTTCAGAGCAAGCTCCTGTGAGCAAGTGTCACCTAAGGGGATGGGAGCACACAAGATTTACAGATGCTTGCAGCTGAAAAGGAACAGCAAATGCCAGATGGCCCAAAAAAAACTTACGAAGTTTTATTAGTAAATTATGCATGTGATATGTAAACTGATATGAGCCAGCTCCTTATCTCCTAGTAGCAAGAGAAATAAATGAATTAAAAAAAAAAAAAAAAAAGTTGGGCAGAGAGAAAAGGAGATCATCGGTCCTGGGTCCAGTATCAAGCTGGCCAACAAGAGGTCCGGGGTCCTCAGGGACACCACCTGGGCACTGTGGGGGTCAATTTTATAGAGAAGCTTTCCCCTGGAGCTCAGGGCACTGTGCTGGGCCCGGTGCCCCTCCACTGCTGGCTGGCCAGGGAGGTGGTGGAGCCACCGTTCCTGGAGGTGTTTAAGGAAACTGGATGTGGCGTTGAGTGCCATGCTGGCACTGGCTGTAAGTTGGACCTGGTGATCCCAGAGGTCATTTCCAGTGCAGCCGATCCTGGGATCCTGAGCCCACACCCTCATTCCAGGCCTTTCCCCCGCCCAGCACAGCCGATCCTGGGATCCTGTGNGTCAGGCGGCGCTGCCCGCGGCCCGGCCTCCTCCCGGCCGCCATGGCCGCGCCCGCCGCGGGGACCGAGCTGCCCGTGCCCGGTGAGTGCGGCCGCTCCTCGAAGCACCCGGGTGGAATTGCGTCTGCCTGTGCCGGCCCCTGCCCGCCTCATCCCCGCAGGTCTCTCCCGGCTCCCTCCGGCTGCGGGCCCCGCGCCCGGCCGGTGCCTCGCGGCGTCTGGGGAGAAACGCGTCCGCTGCCGCCGGAGCTCGGACGAGGCAGCCCCGTCAGCGGCGGGGGCAGCGGGCTGCGCGGGCACTCGCGGGGCGCGGTTAATTCTGAGTTAATGGTTAGTTTGTGTCGCGGTTTGCCCCAGGGTAACGTTCAAACGTTTGCTCGTCGCTGGGACAACGAGCGCCTCGTGTACGCCCTGAGGGATTTTATTTACTGAGTTGATGGATTCAGTTTCCAAACTGACGGCAGAGTGGGTCAGGCTGGAAGGGACCGCCGCGGGTTACTGGTTCCACTTCCCTGGTCAAGCACATGTCCCAGGATCGTGTCCAGACGGCTGTGGGATATGTCCAGTGAGGGAGACTCCACACCATGTGCGTCGCTGCACAGGAAAGAATTTCTTCCTCTTGCTCAGGTGGAACTTCCCGAGCATCAGTTTCTGCCCGTTGCCTCTTGCCCTATTGCTCAGCACCACCGAGCAGAGCCTGGTTACATCTTCTTGGAACCCCCTGAGTTTTGATATTTGTACACATTAGTAAGGTTCCCTGTAAGCCATCTCTTCTCGAGGCTGAACAGGCCCAAAATCCCTTTCCTCATAAGAGAGATGCTCCAGTCCCCCAATCCTTGTTCCCCCCCGGAGCCGCTTTGTGAGCTCCATGTCTCACTTGTAGTGAGGAGCCCAGAACCGGGCACAGTAGTTGTGTCCAGTTGTGAAATGTTGTGGCTTAGTCAAATGAATGAGATACAAAAGATGTTGGGAAATGCATCAACTTTTTGTATACATTGAATGAAGAACATAAAATGTTTTCATGTTAACCCTTCTGAAGGGAAAATAAATGAACCAGAGAGCTCTCTACATGCCGAATAGATCGCTAGGAAAGTTCAGAAGAGCATGGTTGTCTGGCTGGAGATGAAAACTTAAAGCAGAGTTTTCAGATGCTGTTTAGCTTGTCTGTAGTTGTAGGTGTGTCTAGGTAAAATAAGGAAAACCTCAAGTCTTTCTTTAAAAAGGCTTTAGTTTGTTGAGCAAGTGAAAGTGAAAAACACATCTAGTGAGGTACAATTTATACATGTCTGCTCCATCTGATACATAAAATAGTGTCTTTGGAAACGGGAAGCTTTTGCATCATATAATTACTTTAAATTAAAATCAAATACACAGTTTAAGAAAGAACTTTTAGGTTTTGGAGCTGGGGTGCATATTGTTGATGAGATTGTTGGGTGCATATTGTTAATGAGATTGTTTTCATGAAAGTAAATGCACGGGGATGTCTCAATTTAATTTTCAGAAACAGTCTACTGCTATTGTGTATATTTCCTAACATTTGTTACATGCTAACAAAATTTACAAGGAAAAGGTTTGGCTTATTCTTGATTTTGCTTTTTAAAAAATCTATGTTTGTAGCACAGGCTTTGATATTTTAAAATAGGAGGTCTAATTGAGATTTTGTATCTGAGCTGACATTGTCTGCAAGGATTTTGACAAATTAACTTGTAAGTTCATTTATTTTTCTATAGGATAAGTATTTTCTGTCAAACCACATGCCTAAAGAAAAGCTGAACAAATAGTTAACATTCTGTGTTTCGAAACAATGTTGCTAGCACTTTTGAAAGTGTGAAGAATTGAGAAAACCGGGCAGACTACAAAGCCTGAAGAGCTGCTGGGACTTTATTTTGGGGTGTTTTTATTTGGATTTTTTAGATCATGGTCTTATCACTGAATCACAGAATGGTTGGGCTTGGAAGAAAGCTCTGGAGACCATCTGGTTCAACACCCTTGCTAAAGCAGGTTCACCCAGAGAAGGTTGCACAGGATTGTGTCCAGGCAGGTTTTGAATATCTCCAGAGATGGGGACTCCACAGTTTCTCTGGGCAGCCTGTTCCAGTGCTCTGCCACTCACACAGGAAAGAAGTTCTTCCTCCTGTTCAGGTGAAATGAGAGTTTTGTCAACCTATGTTTTGAAGGCTGAGAGAAGAAAGAAGAGAAAGATAAGAAAATAAGATGTGCCACTGAATTGATAGAACATGTCAATTCAAAATATGCGAAGCAAAATTTTCTTTCACTAAAATTGACATTATCTTTTTGTGTTTCAGAATCAGGTGCTGTTTTCACATTTGGGAAAAGCAAATTTGCAGAAGATGTTCCTAGCAAGTTCTGGTTCAAAAATGACAAGCCTGTACTTATATCATGTGGAGATGAACATACAGCCATTATTACAGGTCAGTATCAGAAATGGAGGATATAGAATCAGAATTGTTTAGGTTGGAAGAGACCTTTAAGATTACCAAGTCCAACCTTAACCTAGAATTGCCAAGTCCACCACCAAACCATGTCCCCAGGTGCCACATCTATACATCTTTTAAACACCTCCAGGGATGGTGACTCAGCCACTTCCCTGGGCATCCTGTTCCAGGAAGATATTTTTCCCAATCTCTGGTCTAAGCTTGAGACCATTTCCTCTCATCCTCTTGCTTTTTACCTGGGAGAAGAGGCCAACCCCCACCTGGCTATGACCTCCTTTCAGGAAGTTGTAGGGTGATGAGGTCTTCTCTAAGCCCCCTTTTCTCCCACAGCTTCCCTGATAGGACTTATGCTCCAGACCCTTCTGTGGACACATTCCAGCCCCTCAATATCTTTCTTGTAAGTGAAGCTGACCTATATGATGAAAGGTGACATATTTGGACACCTTTGAAAGTTAGGAATCTTACTTGCATCCTGAGGTAATACATCACTGAGGTAATACATTAATTGAGGTTGGGGAGGGGAGAGAGGACTGCTTTGTGGGAGCTGTTGGATGCCTTTGGAGTTAGCGTGGGGTTGCTCAGGAACATGCACAAGAACTGTCTGCAGGAAGTTTGTAATAACTGAGTGTATGACAGGATTTAAACTAAGCACAATTCAGTTCAGGCTGAATGTTTCTCCTGAATCTGACAGTGTTTAGTATGTTACATATATTGTATCATGAAAGTAACAGAAACTGCTGAACACCACAAGTTCACTAGAAATCTCCTTGAAACAATAAATACAGCTGTGTCTCTCAAATTAAGCTTGGAATTGCTGTTAACTGTCGTATGAAAATAACCCTTGAAAGAGCAACTCAATGAAGGATTTCAGAAAATCCTACAAAAATCAGAAATAAATGGAAAAAGCATTTGAAGAAACTCCGGTGTAATAGAGGGAACATTATTAATGTTTTCTTCTTTTCTTTGAAATAATGGAAACAATATTCATTAAAGATTTTGTTCATTTTGTTGTACATGGAAGGGACTACTCTTCCATGGATGAGCATATGTGACAATTGTATTGACAATCAACTGCTGACATAATAAGACTTTGTTGTTGAAAAAAATATGTGTGTATTTTCAGGACTTTTTAAATTGAAATGTACTTATTGCTCATCAATATCCAATTGGTCATTGCTTATTAAATAATTTCCTGAGGGTTTCTTGCAATGTTCACAAGCAACATGGAAGATGCTGAATTTTTAGAGAGAACTATTCCAGGCAAGATAAAAAAGACTATAGATTTCATGGGCTGCAGAACACCCTGAGGTGAAATTACACGATGAATGTTTCAAGCCTAACTTCACAGAAGATGAATTATACATTAATAGTTTATTTTGAACAAAGCTTGACACTTTTTC
>WAAG01048135.1:46460-58391 GCA_013390105.1 Tichodroma muraria | reverse complement strand
ACATTTTTTTTCTTCATTGCACAGCAGACTGACAGGTGCCCTGCAGTTTTGCCTGATAACTAGTTAGGGACTTTAACAGTTGAACTGCCTTAGAGCAGGATTTCCAGCACTAAATTATAAAAGAAGCCTCCAAATCTGAGCTATTTAAACTGCAGGCTCCTAAAACTTGCAGTGACTGGAAGAAGAGCAAAGAACCAAAACACAAACCTAAGCACTCACTGGTGGCATGGGGCTAGAGGAGGAAGAAGCAAGGACCTGAAGAAGCCGATTGACTCATTTTCCACCACCAGAGAAGTGCTGCACCACCTCCACAAACCCCTCCAGCCTTCGTGTGTCCCTGTGGCCAGATGTGGTCAGTGAAAGCAGGGCAAGGTCAATGCTCAAAGACATCACAACCTAGGAAAAGTGGAATTGAGATGAAGCGTGTGGTGTAGGGCAGCAGGGCTGGGGAGGGACTGACAGGGGAGTCAACTGGACCAGGGGCTGCACGTGGACCTAGAGCTTTTCCAGAGTGCAGGCCACATTGCACAGCCTGCATTTTTCCTTCAGAAAAAGCTCCCTGCAGCCCAGCAGCAGGAAAAACAACACAAAACACCAAAACCAGGGTGTAGCTCAGTTTGTTCTGTATAAACTTATTAGAACAGCTCAAAGGTCAAGGGAAGAGGTGCAGCCATGCAGATAAATGTGGAGCTGGTAAGACCATGACAAGCTCAAGGCTGAGCATATGCGAATGACAGGCTGGGATGAGTGATTGACAGATTATTTGAAGGACAAGTCTGTTTGTGTATCTGTTTCAGCAGGAAGACAAGGGGAAATGTCCTCAAATTGCATCAGGGGAGGTTCAGGTTGGACATCAGGAGGAATTTCCTCACTGAAAGGCATTGGAAGGGGCTGCCCAGTGAGGTGATGGCAATAAAAAGGTGTTCAAGGAGTGGCTCTGGGTTGGATGACAAGGTGGGGATCTCTTGGGTTCAGTGATCTTGGATGTCTTTCCCAGCCTCAGCAACTCTGTGATTCTGTTTTCAGAGCACCAAAAGAAGAGCTCTGGAGCTAACAGGCTACTGTGTGTACTGGAGGTTTGGGTGAGTCCTCCTTAAGCTCAGGATTGCCCAAGCTTCTGCTCCTCAGCCCTGTGAAGTGGTAGAGAAGCTGAAAGCAGCATCCAGATTTCTACACGGTAGGTAATGTTGTGTGCCACAGAGACACAAAGCAAAGGAGAATCCATTTTAAGAATGACAAGAAAAAAGTAGCCCATGGTCACCACTAAGCAACAAAACTGTCAAGATGTTTGAAAATAGACAAATGCTTCAATTTTTCTCACCATACCAGTAGCTATTATGCCTTACAACACTTCCCAGCACAACCACAATTCCCATATTATTATAATGAAGGGTATAGCAGGGATTACAAAAATTTAGGAACCACACGGCACCCTTTGCTGAGCAGCAGATGCATTTTTACTCTAGATCTACCGTTTTCACTGTTGTAGTTATCAAATAGTCACCTCTGCAGTAAAACACTTTGTGGTAACTGCAGCAAGCAGCTGAGGGAAAAGAATTATACAGCCAGGAAATGGGCAATAATCACTGAGGCAGCAGAGGAACCAGATGTTAATATGGGATTGTAAACCTGCTAAAAAAATACCCATACTCAGTTCTCTGATGTGAGGGTTGTCTGTGCCAGAAGGAGGTAAACAGGACAAGTGCGTGGATTGGAGGCAAGCAGAACATGACTGGAGTGTAAAATTAATTTTTCTCTGATATAGCTGTGGAGCAGTTCATGTGTTGAGAGATTATCCGAGCCTGGCTGCCAGGCTGGAGGAGTTCAGTGCAGGCTGTGCCTCTGTACAGGGAATGGATAGACTGAGGGTCTTCCTGAGTGCCTTCCCAGCCATGTCTTTCTCTGACCAAAGAGCAGCAGAAACAAGAGGCTGAGTTTGTTTGGATGGGGCTGGTGCCATGAGGTTTTGCCATCCAGGTCCTCTCCTGTTTAACTGCTGAAAGGGCAGCAAGGGCTCAGTGCCACAGCAGAGGATGCTTGCTTGGATGTCTCAGGTAAAGTACGCACTCCCCTCTTGCCTACAGACACCACACAAGTCAAGAGTGATGTGACCACCTTCACCACAGCCACTGATGCCTTCTGGGGCCACACAAAAGCAGAGGCCAGACAAAGTTAAGGGAATAAAAAGCAGATATATTTACTGAAGGGCCTTCATGTACATTTCAGGCAGACAAAGCCCCCCCAGGGTCTACACCCAAAGTGGAGCATGGGTCATGAGTTTTCATACTTCAGTAATTTTGGTTCATTTACATATTGGGGATTGATCTTCCACTTACAGCTCCAGGTAATGAAGTCATTTACCCCAAATTTGCTCCCCCCAGCTCACCTTTGTTTCCATCTCTGGGGGCCTGAGGCAGTGAGGGGTCCTTGATTCCCAGGCCTGGAGAGGAATTGCTGTGTCTGATCAAAATGGGAAAGCAGCAGCTGACACTGAATGTGGAGTTTGAAGTTACACACTAGAGAACTGCAGGGGTAAAAATACATGACAAATATAAAAGTCAAAGTCCCAAGGCATCTGCCACTACCATCAGCTTCCTCCCACCACATGCCCAGGCTTCTCTTTACTTCTCTTGCACACTGACTTCCCTGAGCTGCTGCCCTGTCCTGAAGCAGGTCTGAGCTCTCTCAGGGATGTTCTTTCTCTCTTTCCTACAAACTAAAATCTGGAAATGAGCATTTGAAGGATTATGAGAACAGCAGGCAGCCCTGAGTCTGCGAGTTCTGAGTTTTTCCTGGATTGGGTTTTTCAAGGGAGGAGAAGTGCCATGGGGGAAGCTGCTCACTAAAGTTATTGAATCTTAGTGACACTTAGAATCACTGAATCATGGAATCATTAAGGTTGGAAAAGACCTTCAAGACCAAGAAGTCCAAGCTTCACCTGAACACCCCTATGTCCACTAAACCATATAGTGCATTGGTACATTTACTTATTCTTTTAACAATTTCAGGGAGAGAGGCTCCTCCACTTCCCTGGGGAGCATGTTCCAGAATGACATGAAGTCATTCTGAATTGCTTTTGCAATAATTATTTTGACATTTGATACATAAATGGGAAAAGAAAAAAGGGCAGAAAATAATCACACCTCTTTTATACTTTTGTACTCATTCTCTTATATTTGCATCCACTTATTTTCTAAAACAACTCCAAAATAAATCTTTCAGAAGTACATATTATTAAAAGTAAAAATAAGGTTGCTATAGGCAGTGAGGGTAAAAGAAAAGCAGGTTAGCTGGAAAATCTGTAAACGGTGTCTGGGGAGTAGAAAGATGGACAAGAATAACAAACTTTTAAAAGGAAAAGTGCAAAACCCATGCAAAAAGCAGCGTCTGTAAGTCCCATTCTCTGTCCTATGAATTGTTAACCTTGGCAGTGAGCAGCTGACTCACCGTACATTGGATCCCAACCAAGTAAAATAATAAGCAGGGTTTCAGTCAAACCCTACATGCTAATAATACTGAAACAAATACTGAGAGAGATGTGCAAACATAATCTATCATTGTGCAAGGTCCTTTTCTTCCCTTTCTTTTTTTTTTCCTTTGCTTTTTCTTAATGCTTCCAGATTTATGATCGCAGACTGCAATCTTCTGGCTTTTCCCCATACAGGAACAGAGAAAGCATCCAGCATTTAACTAATCAAAGTGTAACATCCACCAACATGGCTGGAAAACACAGAATAAGGAGCTGCCTAAAGGCCCAGAGAAACTCAGAGTCCTGTGTGTACTGAAATCACTCTGCTCCTCCTGCATCATCAGCTCAGGAACAGTTGGAAGGAACTGTGGTTCATTATTGGGGAATAAATTCTGTAGCTTATGACACTTCAGAGCTGAAAGAGTTGTTGTAGTTGAACGTATTTTCAAAAAGAAAATTAAAACTTTGGTTGTTGGCATATAGAAAAAGAGGCAGAATAAAGCACTGAGGATTTTTGCTGCTGATTAATAACCAGAGGAAAGAACTTAGTTGAAACAACACGTGTTCACAAGATGATCCTGTCTTCAGAATTAACATTACTCAACCAATAAAAATTTAATGTGGCGTTTTGGCCTAGGCATGAAATGAGAGAGGCTCTTGATCAATGATACCATCATCTATAAAATACATCTTCAATGTCTGTTCAGATCAGAAAGAAACCAGAAGTTGTGGGGAAAAAAAAAAACACCAAAGAGTGGTGAATGAAATAAAAGCGCTTGAATAATAATGTTCCTTGCTGGCAAAAGAAATTCACAATCACGTTCTGCAGAGGGAACTCTGTGAGGAGCCATGGTCCTTCACCAAAAACACAACAGGGCAGGGCACACAGGAATGAAAAGGGGGCGCCATGGTTTTAAATACAGAAAATGAAACAAAAAAAATGCTTTTTATTGTAAGAAAGGAAAAATTATCTCCAAATAATGCATCAGGAAAATACTGAATATAATTTGAGAATAAACACCTGTGGAGGCACTGTAGATACAATGCTGGATAAAAGTAGATGGGGTTTGCCTAGAATAGGTCTTTATAGATGGAATCATAGAACCACAGAATATCCTGAGTTTGGAGGATCCCTGAAGTTCAACCCCTGGCCCTGCACAGGACACCCCAAAAAACACACCATGAGCCTGACAGGGTCATGAAAAACTTATCATAGGCACTGAGGGCTGAAAGGGGTTAGAAAGGTCACAAAAAAGGAACAGATTATACTTCAGATACTAAAAACACACGAAAGTCATGACACAACTCCGAGAGCTCCTGAAAACAGAGGGTGATGCTTCCTGGCATTGCAGCACCTCTGATGAAAATTTGAAAAATTTGTCAGTTTGTCTGTGCAGTGTGGTAGAACAAAGTGATGCACTGAAGGATCCCATTTTTAAGGTATGAGACTGTTTCTGATATCCATACAGCTGGCAGAAAATCAAATCACATTTGAACACTGCCAGCGGTGTAGACTGGAAATCTCCCTCTGGTACCCCCACTCCTTGTGCAGCTCCTCAGCCAGATCTTGGTTTTTGAGCCAGAGGTGATGCTGGCCAAAGCGGTGACCCCAGAGCCATGGCAATGTCCCCCGTGGCAAACCCTACACCCACCCCTGCTGCATCTCCACCTTCCTTTGATGCTGTTCCAAACAATTAGTGCACGTGAGCTCATCATTCTTTCACCTTGGAAATTGCAGGAATGGGCCACTATTACAATAATTGTGAAGAGCATTTTGGAAATTATCTTCCTTTTGATACAGGCCCTCCCCTGCTGTGCTTCAGAGGATGCATAATTGCTGAGACCAGAAGGGTAAATCATGCTAAGGAAGAAATGACAGCTCGTTCTTTGAAAGAAGAGGCAGCCAGTTTCAGCGTGCTGCTAATCTTTCTGATTTTATGTTACAGCTTTCATTTAAGGCAGGCTGTAAAATAGTCATCTGAAGAATTATGAAAGAAATTATTCTTTCCATAGCTTTAGAATTTCAAAAGAATTTGCAGTGATTCTGTAAAACATTTTTTCTACGGCCTTTCAGAGACAAGAAGCCAAACCAACCTCATTAAGGACAAAATTATTTAAGTGTGGCATTTAAAACTGTATTTGGAACTCCAAATAAAAAGTGTATGATGGTGACCTCCAAATAACCCCTGACTTAAATGCAAACCTTAGTCTCAGCTGCTTTAATAGCTCCATAACTCCAGCACAGCCAAGTTTTCCTCCTGGAGCTTCATGATGAAGTTCATTTATTCTGGGGAAATAAGCAAGACATCTACAATGACATCATAATTTTCCCAGTGCTGTGCTCTTCGGAGTGTCCTAGCAGCTATGGCTGGATGTAAAAAAGCTAAGTGAAACTCTGACATCGCTCACCAGGGAGAAACAGACTTTGTGCTTTGGGTTTATAAGTTGTTTATTGTATTTCCCAAAGAATAACCATGAAATATAGAGCCAGGACTAGCAAACAACAGTGGGGAAAGTAGGAAGGTTCAGTGCTCCTCAGAGAAGTCCCAAAAATTATCTTACAGCAGGCAATTTGTCTTGTAGAATATGTTAATCAACACTTGAAAAATAAATTGGAAAAGAAATAAATTGGTAGACAAATTGAAGGTTACTTTTCCCTTGAGTAAGTTAATGGCCCAATTGCTATTGTACATGTTCAGGATGTTCTACTTGATGTCTAATGCTGACCAAAATTATAACACTTCTCTCCTAATTCCTTGTCAATTTATTTCAAGAAGTGTGCAGCTGACCGACAAACCTGAAGAGCTTTCTCTAGTATTTTCCAGCAGTTTTGGAGGCCATCTGTACTTTTTTAGGGCTTTGCATTTCTCAGCAGTGCATGGGCACAGTGCAACTTTCTCCAGCGGAGATGTCCCAACAAAAATGAGAAGAGATTCTTCCTGCTACCTCCCTTTATGAAATTAATGATCTCTCATTTCTTACTTTAAAGAGCCAGCTAAAATCCTTCAGAAGGCAGCAGTGTTGTTACCACTGCCACCTGTATTGGGCTGCTCCTAGAAATGCAGCTCAGGGTATATTATTTATTTCTTTATTTATGTGTTTGTATTTTGGTTTTATTTTTTATATACACATACATGCATATATATGTATTATATAATATAATTTTAATTTTTCTAGAAATTAGATTATTGTTTTGTTTTTTTTTAAAGGGGAGAACTCCCTGGCTACTGAATGATCATTGCAAAATCAGTTGCCCACCACCTACGGTTCTGAAGGACAGGGGCTTCTGCAGAAATCAACATTGTGCCTACATGACATTATTCCAGCAGGGCAGAGACAGCAAGAAGATGGGGAGCCTAAGACAAAGGAAAACTGGAAAACGAATTTTATAGTTGCATGTAGCCTTGAGAGGGAAGAAATCCAGAGCTAAAGATCACAGGTTTGGATCTCTGAGTCAAGAAATTTCCTGGTTTTACTTGGTTTGGGTTAGGATTTGGAGATGAACAGGATTACCTGACTGCTGGCTCTCTTGTTTGAAGCAACCTGCAAGTTCCCAAATATCAGCTAACCACAACTAAACCTGCACCTTACATCTGAAAAAGCAGGACCCAAGTGTGATTGTTTTTCTGTTGCCATTGTTAATAAAAAAAAGAAATATTATTTGTATCTGCATAAAGAGCAGGTAGGAAGTCAATGTCCATGCCCAGAAGCCTGCCACACAAAAGACCCATTTCATTAACAGGCGTATAAAGCCAACCTTCCCACACCTAGAACCTGAATTTAAAATAACTTTATGGAGTAATTTAGGACAGCAGAAGAACATGCTGAGAAGACTAGCTCTTTCCACCAAAAGAGATGCTGGGTTCCCTTTTCCCTCTGACTTCAGCTTGCTGGAGTCAGATAAAAGCACAGTCGAGACAACAAATACAACAGCAAGCAGATTCTGGAAATGTTTTTTATACTGAAGTGGACAAAAACCAAAACTTTTCAAAACATTCAGGAGAAGCAACAGATGTTTGTCCTGCAAGACCAAGTGCAAAACCTGGGGCTGGACACTCCAGCCACCCTGTTGCTCTCAGCAAAGGCACACGCAGCCCTCCTGAGGCTGAGACCCTTGTGAGGAAAAGACAACAGTGCAGTGCCAAGAGTCAAACACCTCCCTGGCTCCTACAATAATCCCTTAACCTGTTCTGAGCACAGCTGTGAGCAGAACAGGTGTTTTCTGTCCTTGCAACACTTTCCTCCTGATTACAGGCAAACTTTTGCCCACGTAGCCTTCTTTCCACAGGTGTCTGGTAGACCCTTTCATTGTTTTCTGTTAATATTTAATACCAATTCCATAACAGACTCTTTCCTTTAAGCAATATCATAAAAGCATAGAATGTGTGCTAACATTTCCTGAAGTTCATTGGGTGTTTTTAGCACTCACGTTTTATAGTCTATATTTACACTCCAGTTTTTTATCTTTCTTTACCATTTTTTCCCAATGTTATATGAAAGAAATTTCTCCTTAATTTCAACTTTCTTTTACATTTCAAAGAAGGAAAAATTTACTAAGGGTTCATTCACATCTAAGTTCCCAGCTACCTCATGTAACCACGTTTAACTGAATGTCACTTGAGGAACTGGAGAGATCAGCAGATTAGGCAGTCACTCAGGGAACAAATCAGAAGGCTTATAAACTGCTCCTCCTGACATCCAAATGAACCTGTTACTCAACTTTTCTGACAAAAGAAGATTGTATCTTACTGAAGTCAGGGGGAAAGAGCAATAGGGCAGAGTAATTATGTAGACTATTCTTTCCAAGCAGCATGACAATGAAGTTGACTTCTGCTGTTGTTCTTGTGAATCATTCTTGGGATGTTTGAACCAAAATAGTGCTGACCTTCATCAAGAGAATCGGCAATTAGAAACAGCAACAAACATATTGCAACTCTGGCAATTGCTAAGAAAGGCACAGTTCATTACTTTGAAGTAAAAATTCTGCAGATTTATAATCTGCTTTACAGAAATAAAAAGCAAACAAACACAGGAAGTAATAGAAAAATAGAGAGCATGTTCAAATGCTCAGCTGAAATTTACCATGCAGACAAAGTTAATTAGGTACATAAGCATTGCTGAACTAATATTTTAGTTTATCAAGCCAGGAAGACAATAACAATACATGTACATAATCTGAAAAATAAAAAATTATTACTAAAAAAATTCTGTCCCTCTATCTTCTGAGCCAGGTACCTTATGCTTTTACATGGAGTTATGCATTATCTGAAAACATAGATAATGAAAACTTTGGCGAAAAGGTGATAGATTTGAAGGATAAGCCTAAGCATAGGGAGCACTGCGTGTACCACAACACCAGAGGAAGATAAGTATGGGAATGACTGATAATACCCAGCTTATTGTGAAATTGTGTTCCCCACTCCCTGTTCTTGCACCAATGATTCAGCCCCTTATGATAATTGGTCAAGGCAGAGAGGTGCCTCAGAAGCAGATTCTCCTGACCTTGGGTCAGGGAGAAGCCCCATCACAGGGTGTGTCTGAATGGTTGTCATAACTCAGTAATGATCAAAATGTTCTGTCGTGTTAAAACGTGTAGGAGAGAGTGATAAAAGTGAGAAAAATTGGGAAAGAAAGCCTTCCTGGCATATATCAGAAGACACCCAGCAGTTTCTTGCAACCAGCAGGACCTAGCACACAAGTGCCAAGTTCTACCTCATCCGCTTATGGGGAGAATTTGAAAGAGCCACATGACAGCTCACAGGTGATTTATCTCATTTGAGTGCACTGAGGTTTGAAGTCTCTGTTTTCAATCAGCTCACCAGCATTGCACCTGGAAGGATGTCACCCCCGCTCAGCAGTGGTTTGGAAAAGACTTGTCTGCTTAGGGCGCTATTTTTCACACACTAAGCCAGGGCACACAGTCTGTCTGGGTTGTGCTGGTTCTTGGCACAACTGAACCAGAACCAAAGTAAGGGTGCAGAATGCCCATGTTTCAGGAAATAAAGCACTCCCAAATTGATGTTATAGATATCCTGTGATATCCTTTTACAAGCCCCATCCCAACTCTGGTGCTCACACATAGCAGCACTATGCCTATCACTCCATCAGAGAACACCCTCCATTATAAATAACCTCCTACTTCAAAGGCTAACAAATTACTTTGATGCACTTTTAAAGTCAGTTCTACAGCATTTTTGCCTGATGGGAAATCATTAAATAGCTCAGAACACCTTGTTTGCATTTCCAGCTGGTGCCTCTCTGAGAAGGCTTTGGCCCCTTTGCCCTCTGAGATACCACTGTTAGTAGCATCCACATCAAAAAGCCTGAGAGTTAACTAGAGGTCCAAACACTGCACGTGCCTGTATTTTTCCAGGGAAAGTTCAGATTCTGCCATGGAGATCACCAAATCAATGAAAAATCATGTCTAGGAGTCCTTTGTAATCAACAAAGCAAAAGTGTCACAAGAGCACAGTAACCAGCCATTAATAACATATCTTTGATAACCCTGACCCTGCTAAAGCACAGCATCTGTCTTGTGTTTTTTGTGGCTGGAAGCCAAACCTGAGATCAGGAAACAACTATTTCACTGGTCAGATGTTAACATAGCACAGCACGTTGACTTTATAGCCACCCTATGAGCTCAAAGAATTTAATGGAATTGTCTTTTATTTGGCTCAACCCCATTTATTAATATTACCAGAGTGAGAAACTCATATGATCACACATGCGCTTGAGAGACACATGTCTAGGCAGACCCAGAAGTGCCCACTCCCTTTTCCACAACCAGGCAAAACCTGCAGCTTACAACTGGCCAAGCTGGAATAGCTGTTTGAGTTCACACTGAAAACACTCCCATCATTTACTGTCAAGGCAGATACATGCGAACAGTAGCAGGCAAGGGCTTTCAACCGAGGACCAGACAGTAAAAATTAGTGACATTTATGCTAACTAAATGATTAGGGAGGTAGAGAAGTGATGATCAAAGGAGTCGTATCACCAGAGGGGAAAAAAACCCAAAACAAAATTAATTATTACAGTACTTGAAACTGGAATTAGTTAGTAACTAGTAAATCCATCCAGGTTCACAAAGCCAGCTACCACTTCTTGATGTCACTGTGGCTGCTGTTTGGCCAGCCCTGGCCTGCATCCTTTATAACACAGCCAAAACCTGGTTGTCAGGGAGATCTAAAGTTTGTGCTCCACTAGCAGCTCCTTCTTCACCTGTGTGGAATCTGTTCTTGCACCATTCTTGTTGTTTCTGGCATTTCATGTTGCTGGAACGAGCTGTGCTTTGAGGGATCAACACAGGAAGGATGGCATCAGCTGCTGTGGGCTGAAATGCCAGTGGAGATGAAGAGAAGTGAGGAAAGAGGATGAATAAAAGCCCAAATTGATATCCTAGGTGGTCTCTCTCACCCAGGGGATCTGTGGCTGTCCCATCCCTGGCAGTGTCCTAGGCCAGGTTGGACGGGGCTTGGAGCAACCTGGGGCAGTGGAACATGTCCCTGCCCATGGCAGCAGTGGGATGGGGTGGGCTTTAACCCAAACCAGCTGTGACTATATGAGTCTGTATATTCACTTTATGCCATTCAAGCTGGATGGAAACTGAATTTGCTAAACAGATCTGCCCCTTTAATCAAGGGGAAAAGGTGGACTTGTGCCCCAAAAGCAGCTCCTCTTACCCTGCCTTCCAAGGGGTGATTTGCCCCTTGTCTCCACTGGCAAACAAGGAATCTAGGTAAGTAGGTGAGGTTTTTACCTTCATTGTAAGATGGTTCCAGACACTGCAAATCTGTGCTTAAACAGAAAATAACTGAGTGAAACTTGGTTTTACTGTCAGCTTAGACAGAAGCCAAGGCCTAGACATTTACAGGCTCACTGTACCATGTATTTTGAGCATTTTCATTTATTTCATGTAAGATTTAGTTGTTTATGCTTGAACATAATGCCTATTAGAGTAACTTGGAGATTTGAGAAAACAAACACATCTTGCAAACATTTGAACCACTGCCAGCTCTTTCACCTGTGATGCCTAATACAGGCTGCTAAACCTTCCCTGAATGGTCCTGTCTTTGTCTGTCAGAGGCATTTCTCTGATATTCTTATCTCTCTTTTCCACTCAATAAACTTCAGTATATCATTTAAACAACACAAGTGCAACCCTGAAATATGCATTGTTTTGATCAGAGACAGGAGCAAACAGCTGGGAGCCTTGTGCTGCCAACACTGCTCTGTGCAGTCACTCAAATGCACTTCCATATGGTGCCAATTCCCAGGTCAGAATTACCCTCCCAAACCACAGTTATCCTCTTTTAAATATGCAAAACATTTAAGCATGTGATTAATTTGAAGCATTTGCGGCAAGTGAGCACTAAGCATTCTCCTGGGCACCTGCTGGATGACAACTTCGGTTCCTCAAGTGAGGAAATAATTCTGGTTCAGCAGCCAACTGCTTTGGGGCC